>PVIU01026428.1:0-12842 GCA_004026605.1 Ondatra zibethicus | reverse complement strand
AGGTCAGCCAGACAAAAGCCTGTATACTACAAAAATGGAAAATGTAAAAGAAATGGACAGTTTTTTTAGATAAATACCATATACCGAAATTAAATCAAGACCAGGTGAACAATTTAAATAGACCTGTAAGTCATGAGGAAAGAAAGGCTGTCATCAAAAACCTCCCAACCAAAAAAAGCCCACGACCAGATGGTTTTAATGCAAAATTTTACCAGAATATCCAAGAAGAGCTAATACCTATACTCCTTAAGGTGTTTCGCATAATAGAAACAGAAGGGTCATTGCCAAACACTTTTTATGAACCTACAGTTACCCTGATACCAAAAACACACAAAGACGCAACCAAGAAAGAGAATTATAGACCAATCTCACTCATGAACATCGATGCAAAAGTTCTCAATACATATAAAGTGTGGAATATATGCATATTAGAGTAAGTACTACTCAGCCGTATAAAACAATGACATCTTGAATTTTGCATGTAAATGATGGAAATAGAAAACACTATCCTTAGTAAGATAACCCAAACCCAAAAAGATGATTATGGTATGTACTCACTCATTGGTGGACTCTAGCCATAAACAAAGGACATTGAGCCTATAGTTCACAAGCCTAGAGAAGCCCAATAGCAAGGTGAACCCAAAGAAAAACATATAAAGATCCTTCTGGAAATTGGAAGCAAACAAGATAGCCGGACAAAAGTTGGGAGCACGGGGATGGGGGTCGGTGTGGGATTAGTAGTGGGTAAAGGGGAAAAGGAGAAGGAGAATGGAGAAGGGTAGGACTGGGGAGAACTTGGGGGAGTGGGAGGGTGGAGAAGGCAGAAGGGCAGATATTGGAGCAGGGAATAAGATATCTACATTAAAGGAGTCATTTTAGAATTGGCAAGAGACTTGGCTCTAGAGGGGATCCCAGGTGTCCACGGGGATGTTCCCAGCTAGGTACTTGGGCAGCAGAGGAGAGGGTGCCTGAACTAGCCTTGTCCCATAGTCATATTGATGAATATCTTGATTTTCACCATAAAAATTTTGTCTGATGGATGGAGATAGAGACAGAGACCCACATCCACATCAGAGCAATGGACTGAGCTCCCAAGTTCCAGTTGAAGAGCAGAAGGAGGGAGAAGATGAGCAAGGAAGTCAGGACCGTGAGGGGCTGGTCCACCCACTGAGACAGTGTGCCTCATCTAATGGGAGCTCACCAAATCCAGCTGGGCCGGGACTGAATGATCAAACCGGATTCTCTGAATGTGGCTGCCACTGGGGGCAGACTGAGAAGCCATTGATAACGCCACTGGGACCTATCTCTTCTGCATGTATTGGCTTTTTGGGACCCTAGTCTATTTGGATGCACACCTTCCTAGGCCAGGTTGGAGGCAGGAGGGCCTTGGACTTCCCACAGGGCAGGGTACCCTGCCCTCCCTTGAGGATGGAGGGGGAGGGAGGATGGGGAGTGGGGAGCTGGAGGGGTATGGGAAGAGGGGAGGAAGTGTAAACTTTGAATGGAAAAAAAAAAGATCAAGGAGGGAAAACGTATAACTCATGGGCGGGACTATAACGACTGTCTCCAACCCCAATACACACACACACACACACACACACGTGCGCATGCATATATGCACGCACCCACAGAAACACACAAAAATACACACACATGTGCACATGCACGTATGCACGCCCATGCATACACGCACACACAGGAACACACACATACACACCCATGTGCACATGCACATATGCATGCTCATGCACACATGCACACAGGAAGACACACACACACACACATACTACAGGCACAAAGACAATTGCACATATTAGATTTTCATTGTGTCCCATCACATCCGTTCCTCAGAGAAGAGACTGTTTGGAACCTACATGATAATTTGGATCTAAATATCATGCATACTTCCCATCATGCCCTTATGTAGCCTCTAGAATGTCTAGCAAAGGCAGACATACATCTGCCATGTGTTCTATAGAGACAAGATATGCCCCAAGTTTTCTTCTTGTTCTGTGTCATGGATGAACTTTTCCAAGCCTCCCCAAGTGTATTTTGTTAATATTTTTTATAGGGAGTATCTCATGATGTAGCCCAGGTTGGCCTTAAACTTGCTAGGTAGCCAAAAATAACCTTCAACTTCTGATCCTCCTGTCTCCACCCCTGAACTTCTGGGATTATAAGTATAACACACCATCCATAGTTTATAAGGTAAAAGGACTTGAACCGAGGACTTTGTGCTAGCCCTCCATCAAGTGATCTACACTCCCAGAATGCCAACTGTGTATTTTGAATATTTAATGTTGATACTATTTAATATTTTAAAATAAATTACAAAGTTAGGGCAGTTGAAACTAGTTTTCAAATTTAAGTAGGTGTCCTGCAGTTTTATTTACTAGATTTGGCAACCCCATGGAGAAACCATTCCACTAAAATCCTGTGGGACTTACCCTGAGAAACTCGTTCCCTCAAATTCAATCCTTTTCTCAATCTCTGTTAACTATTTTTCAGTCCAGACCTCTGAACTTGCGCAGGTCAAATCTGTTGGGGGAAATAGAGCTACTCTACTAGCCAAGAATTTTAGTTCATTCTCTGCTGTTCCCACTATTTACGTTGGACTTAATAGCTGGGCGTTTGCCTCCCTTATAGATCACATATGGGGCAAATTCATATTGACACACATTTGTTGCTAATAAAACGATCCCAAACCAAAAAAAAATTTGGCACATAAGCACAAATCCATAAGGAAGATAAACAATTCCATAGTATGCTGGTGTAAATGGCACATAACCTTGTAAGCATGTATTCTGGGTTGTGAAATTCATGAAGATCATATATGCAGGGGCTAATCTTGGCTTTGACTACTTTTGAAATCAACTAAAACTCAAGCAGCTGGTCACGCCTGGAAGAAATTTTCTTGTAGTGGCCATCTCAATTCTGGCCCACAGCCTCTAGTGCCAGCCCCTCCCAAAGAACATGGAAAGAGCAATCTTTTGCTTTTTACCTGCTTTCCTTCATTCTGGAAATTCATGTATCATGTTAGTGAAGAAGTCCTTCACTAGTATTAAAATCTACTGTCAAATTCAAAGGTGGACTGAAGACCAGTATTTCTCTAGAAATCCTTGACTGCAGAACCATATTGGCACTGCTGAGATGTCCAGTTTTGTGTCCTGAACAATTATTAGATAATTTGCCTTTCTATCAAGAGACAGTCATTGCCACACTACTTGAACTATAGTATATAAGACACTCTGTACATCTATCCTCACTCAATAAGTTTTGTCCCTTTAGAGAATTCTGAATAATAGTATATGAGTATATGAGTTATAATGTCATTGACTATACAAAAATTTAAAAAAAAACCACAAAAACTTTGAAAAGCATATGTTGTGAAACTCTCTTTGAATAAGAAAATGAATAGAGTTAGTATAAGATAGGGAGTGACCAGTATAAGATAAATTCCTTGGTATATGACCTTTCTGTCACTGATATAATATAGATTTGAAAGTGAACCAGAGCCTTGTTATAAGATAAATTTGTACCCACTCCAAATAGATTTTATATAAATTCATTCCTTTGTTATGACATGAGACTCCCTTATAGTACTTTTATTTTTTGAACTCTATTTCTACAGAAAAAGAGCAAGTTTTCCAATCATTATAACAAATAATAAATTTGTGTTTCCTATGGGAGCATTATAGCTAATCTCTTCAGTAATAAATGAATGTACTTTACTGGCAGGCTTGCTTATGAACAATGCAAGGATATGTTACTTACTCAAAAACTTTATTTTTTTAATCACCATTAATACTCTGGAAATGTGAAAATTGTAATATAAAGATTAAAGCTATCCAAATGTCAAACATCATAGAGCCACATAGTTTTAAAATATAGATCATATAGCTGTGTAGTCTTAATGCTCTTATATTTCTTCATTTTGTCTATCAACTAGCTACAGGTGTTCAAACAGAAATCATGTCACTTATACACATTTTAATTAACTAATTTATGTAATGTGTAGAGGTGTTTTGCTTGTACATATATCTTTGAAACATGTATGTGCCTGGTACAAAGAAATGTGATTATATCCCCTGGGACTGGAGTTCAGGATAGATTTTAGCCACCACGTGGCAAAATGAAATCAATCCCAAATTATTTGGAAGGGTAACTCATGTTTTTATCATCTGGTCCATTGCTATAGTCCCTGCTGTCAATTATATTTCATAGTAGAAACTGAGCTGCTGAATGAGTGGACACTTTAGAAGAATAGTAAGTCTTACCACTGCAGTCTCTCCTGAAAACATCAAATCTCCTACTCTACAACTTAAAAAGCATCATCATCAAAAACAGCTGAACCAATTTTTATATGCTGGAAGGGGTATCAGAGAAATAATGTCTTGAAATCTGGGGAAAAATATTTTTTAAAGACTATCCTCTTCAATATAGAATCAGGGGACTTCTTGATAAAAGATTGTAGATCACAGTCTCATTATGAAGTTTAAGTGTGAATGGGGGCAAAATGGTGAGGAAAAGGAAAGGGGAGGTTAACCTTCTGAAACCCACTAGTTTGTCAGCTATTAAATATGTTTAGATATACGCTGTATATTTGGAGACTTCCGTTTTAGGTTTCTGGAGATGAACATCCTCTTCTGTCACATGCATCTGTGAGCATTGTAATCTGCCTCACTACAGAAGTTTCTCCTGAACTCAGCTGACCATGGATGGATGTCTCTGGAGTAGTACAGAGCCGCTTGTTCTTTCTGGCCACTCAGCTAGCTTAGCCCCGAAATAACCACACAAATGCTGTATTAATTAAATCACTGCTTGGTCCATTAGCTCTAGCTTCTTATTGGTTAAGTCTTATATTTTAGGTTAACCTGTTTCTATTAATCTGTGTATCACCATGTGTCAGTGGCTTTTCAGTTAAAGCATGTCTATCTCCAGTGGAGGATCCAAGGCATCTTCCAAGTCTGCCCTTCTTCCTCCCAGCATACAACCTAGCTTTTCACACCTAGTTCTGTTCTGCCTTTGCCATAGGCTCAAAGCAGTTCATTATTCATTAACCAATTAAAGCATCATATAAACAGAAGGACCTCCCACACCATTTCCCCTTTTCTGTTTAAACAAAAAGGAAGGCTTTAATTTTAACATAGTAAAATTACATATAATAAAACAGCTATTAAATAAGAATTGCAGTTACAATATTTATATTTACTTTATCTTTTATCATAACTGAGGAAAACTATAACTATAAATTCTTCAATTCCATCAAAGACTCCAGAAGAATATAATATTATCTAAGTAAATAGGAAGTACATTGGAACTTACAAAACTCGAGAATTGACAGAGACATCTTGCTGCCTGGACAGTCACCCAAAGGTCTTTTGTACCATTTGGGCATCCATCTTCAGTCTACAGGCCCATAGTATCCAGCAGACTTTTCCATGAAGCAGGAAATTTCAAAGACAATTCTACCTATATTGATAGTTTGTCAGTCACTTTCTTCTGTGTCCTGTAGAATGTCTAGCAGACTCTTTCATGAAGCAGGAACCCCAAAGGATTGTCTCACCAAAGGATGTCCCGCATGTCCAGTTAATCAGTAAAGGCAAGCGAAGGATCTTGCTCAAATGACTAATGAGCCTCTTTGATGCCCATTTTCCTCTTGAAATAATTGGTGCTGTCAGGAGCAGATGTGTCTTATTGTCATGAAAAGTCCTAAATTCTTAAAACATTTTAAATGCCATATTCTGAAGGTCTCTGAAAGATTTGAAGAATTTCTATCTAACTGAAATACATCTTGTACATCTAGAAAATCTAACTAACATGAATATAAACTTTACTATTATAGATGATTATTTATTAACTTATATTTCTTAATTACATGTTATAGTTTTTAATGAGATACAAAAACACAATACCTTATTCAAGATCAGAAATATATATATAACAAGACTCACCTTAAATTTGCATCCATAAACCAAGATCCATACCAATGCAAATTATTCATATCAATATCATAACACCCTTTAAATGTAAACAATCATTTATAGTCAATATTTGGGAATATGGGCATAGATTTGTCCATACTGCTTCCTGCTGTTTGGGGGTGCTGTTAATCAGGTCTTTTATGGTGTATTCTGTGTGTTAGGTTTATCTCAGTCAGCAGTTGGGCAAAGTAATTTTTTAGGGTGTTCATGGCAACCTTTCAGGGGAAGTGGTCTATCAAACCATATTGGTCTAGAAGCAATCCACAGGTTCTCATCTTCTGTGAAAAGAAAAGAAAAATCTCTTTTCCAAAGCACCATATCCTTAGACCCAAATTCTGAAGTCAAGATGCCTTTATAATATACATGCTGATTTAGCTTTGCAGTCCATACAATGAAATGTCTCTCTATATTTAGCTCATTCACAGTCAGAAAATTCAAAGATAACACAATAATATATATAATTCAGACTCTTTGTACATATTTTCTATCTTTATGTGCCTTATTTTTCTTTACTCCTTGAATCTATGATTGTCAGTACTCTGTATGTTTAATGACTTTACCCTTTTTTTAAAAGCATTAACATTACTTTATGACTCTCTATACTCTTTTTCTTCTCTCTTCCAAGCCCATGTACATTTATCCAATGCAGCCCATGTACATTTATCCAATGCTATGACCCATTTATAGGTCTTTTTTATCTGGATTTGTCTTCATTGTAATTATTTTCTGTCCAGGAGTGCTTTTTAAAATGCTAAATGCTTTTAAAAACATAAGCTGTGCCATTATTAAGGGAAATATGGCAGTGCCTGCTTGTCTGCCCAATCTAAAACTTAAGCTGCTCCATTACTATGATAAATACAGTACTTACTGTTTGCTGGCACAGTCCAACATGGTGGGGTCACTTATGCATCTGACAGCCACACACAGGCCCATTCTCAGGCACAGAGCCAGCCCATATTTCCATTAACACCACTCAAATGCTCCATCTCCTGAAAGAGCCAGAGGTCATGCTGGCAGCATAGCCCAGAAAGCCAGCATTTTATAATGGCCATGGCTTTTTCCTGCTATGGCTGAATTATGAAAATCTCTCTTAAAATAGAGCTGTGGCAAGCTGTCAACAAACAGCAAGAAGCTGTGTTAAACTCTGTATTTTTTTGTCTAGAATTCCTTTTCATGCCCTCTCAGGTTTTACGTGAATATAGTAGACCACGTTGGAGTGTCAATCACAGACAAAATAAATCTTTCCTCCTTCTAATAATATTTACCTGAGGAACTCTGTAACAGTGAAGAAAAAGGACTAACACAAAACTTTAGCCTCTGGTGATCATGATGACTTTGTCTCCCCACACTCTCAGTTGTGAGTGCATGTGTGTGTGTGTGTGTGTGTGTGTGTGTGTAAAAAAAAACAGAGAGAGAGAAAGAGAGAGAGGGAGGGGGGGTCATAAAGTTGTATGGTCATGGTCACAATTCAGTTTTTGCCATCCATCTATGATCATAAATGCTTGATAGATTTCACTGAAATGGTGGTCATTCTGTTTGTTCAATAGCCCTTTTCTGCTATAAAACATACAGAAAGCTATTATTACAGTTTATTAGCAGTGAATTTCCATTTTAAATTTTAGCAGTTGTCAAGAGGAAACTTCATATTAAACTATTATCAATGAAACCCTTCCAGAAATATAACTAAACTTCCTTCCATTATAATTCCCTTTTCCCACACATAAAAATAATAAGCAGCAAACTCACTGCACCAGAAAATTTCAGCATATGCTTAGGTGACATCTGCTAGTTAAGTATTTGAGGCACTATTATTTCTCAAAATATTTTAACTGTGTTCTTTGATCTGTGAAATTCTGACTGCATATAGTAGAGTAAAACTATTACCACATTTCTCTTTTCATAAAAATTTTACTATTTAAATTGTTTTAAATTATCTGCTATTAAGACTGGCCAGTCATAGTCCCGCATGGTGGCAAAGACCTTTAGTTCCAACACTCTGCAAGCAGAGGCAGGTGAATTCTATGAGTTTGAAGCCAGCCTGCTTTACAAAGTAAGTTTCAAGACAGCCAAAGCTGTTACACAGAGAAACACTGTCCCCAAAACCACACACCTACATACAAACACAAACACACTCACACACACACACACACACACACAAAGACTGACCAATGGATACACAGTATTTTGTAAGTAAGAAATCTACATAAATAGCTATCACTGAATTAAACAAGAAATCAACATTAGGGAAACTGAAAAATCTTTGTCATTCAAGCCAGGTAGGTTCAGGACACTCAGACTTTTCTCTGGAAAGGTAGAAAGAGTGAGGAGGTAAATAAACATCAACAGATCTCCACTTACTATGATGTCTGGTAATTAGTGCAGACCTTTTACCACCTCAGTCAAATCCAGAATCAGGTAAGATTCTTATTGAAGTCTATGAGCTCTAAATGCTGATGAATAAAACAAAACCAAGTTCCTCCCTCTCAACTTCTAAGATGCTTTTAATAAACAAAACTGAATTTTGTTTTCTTCTTTATCTTTTATCTAAAAAAATTTATGACTACTTTGGTGACATTGGTGACTCATACCTTTAACTACAGTACTTGGAAAGCAGAGCAATATGATCTCTGTGAGCTTAAGGCAAGTCTGATTTTATGTTAATCAGTTCTAGAACACACACACACACACACACAGAGAGAGAGAGAGAGAGAGAGAGAGAGAGAGAGAGAGAGAGAATAATTGTATTTGTATGGTAATTTTGCCTGATGTCTGCCTTGCATCATATGTGTACAGAGGCCAGAAGAGAACTGGATATACAGACAGTTAGTTGTTAGATGCCTTATGGCTGCTGTCAACCAAACTCATGTCTTCTGCAAAGGAAGCAATACTCTCAATCAATGCTTTATCTCTCCAGCCCAGGGATTTAGTTGTTTTTTTTTTTTTTTTTTGGCATTCACATTTCTTTTACATTTTAACTGCATAGGACATTAGTAAGAAGAGAGATTTGGTATCCATTGGTATGGAATGATGAATCACTTATCTTTATTTTTATTTTTTTTGGTTTTTTGAGACAGGGTTTCTCTGTGGCTTTGAAGCCTGTCCTAGAACTAGCTCTGTAGACCAGGCTGGTCTCGAACTCACAGAGATCCGCCTGCCTCTGCCTCCTGAGTGCTGGGATTAAAGGCATGTGCCACCGCCGCCCAGCGAATCACTTATTTTTAAAATAAATTATATGGGGTTATTTGTGATTTGTGTAAGGAGAATTTATTTATTTATTTTGGTTTACTTTACAGTGCAAGGCATTAAATCTAAATTAAGCATACTATCACTGCACTATAATATCAAGTTCTGACAAATATAATTTTAAATGCCACCAGGAATTATGGTAATAATAATTGCGAATTTAACAGACCTTGAATATATTATCCAACCTTCTTTATACGTCTGGGATAAGGTTTTTGAAGAAGGTTTTGAAGAAGACTTGCCCTACATATGAATAAGCCAATTCCATGAATGACTAAAATTGAGACAAAGTGTGGTATCAGTGTTAATGTCTTTGCTTCCAAAGTGTGGATGCAATTGGAATAGGACCATCAGGTCCATCACTCTACTGTTCCATCACTTCCATGACAAAGGCCAAAATAAATCCATCCCTAACTTTCTATTACCAGATATTTTGTGACTAGGAGGTAAATGATACACTAAAATTTTAATAATAAAAAATAAAATATCTAGGAAATTTTAACAGCCATAATTATATTGACTTATAGTAAGACAGAAACTCTATACATCTTTCTTTGTTCAGAAAATCTTTTCTCCTTCTGAGAATTATCATCAAACCTGAAGAGTAGAGTGAAATAGAAAGACTTCAACAACATAATTATGATATAGAAAGATATATTCTAAGAATATGGAGACATTTCCTCACAACCAGATATATCAAGGTTATAGAATGTAAGAACAGATAATCTAGATGTTAAATAGCACTGAACTACAATCCCAAGACCTAACAAATGTAATTTTAAAGTTCACTAGGAATGATAGTTAATATTGATTGTCAATTTAACATGACAAAGAGTCATCTAGGAAACAATCCCCTTTATATATCTGGAAAGAGTTTCTAAATTGGGTTCACTGAGCTGAGGAGACTTACCCTAAAATTGCTATTCAATCTGAAATATTTTAGAAATTAGAAATATTTAAAGCTGTGATGGCTTGAAATGGATCAGTTTAGTTATTTTTAAGACAACTGTGTATGTAACTATTACTTCATAACCACTTATCTCAATACTTTCTATTAATTTATTTTTTTCATATATCTGAACTTTGCAGAGAGCTCATTTGGGATGGCATATCTGTGATTCATAGAGCATTAGCAAAGGTAACTCAAGTATACAGGCATGGAAGGTAATTAGCCTACATAACAGAAATGTATACAGTTTTGAACTGAAGCAATGGACTATGGGCCATATCCTAACTGAACATGTTCAAAGCATCACAACTGGGTTCCCAAAACAGAACTCATAAGGAAGTAAATAAAAGAGATGCTTATTTGTTATCTAGAAGGAGAACTCACATAACACATTTATGCTATATTCTATCTATTAAAACCCTCTCAGAATTTTATGATATCAAGATTTTAATGATTTCAAGTTCAAAATACAGGATGAGCACATAAAAGAGAGTTATGGTGGCACCATATTTCCAAATATGAATTTAATCAATCTCTAATATTTTTCTGTTTTCTTTTTGTCTTCTTCCTGCTGACTTTATCACATTTTCATTGTTATTTGCATTGTTATCTATTCATAGAAACAAGATTGAAGAATCATTTGATTTGGAGGTGTTACAGTTTATAAAATGTCATTATTACTACAAAATGGTTGGTAGTTCAAAAATACTTCTTTTGCTTGATCTGCACATACCCAAAGTATCTCCCTGTGCTTCTAATTCCAGTACTTTTTTTCTATTTTTGTAGGTTAGGATATTATCTACAGTTCTTTCCTGTCCTTTCAGACAGCATAAAAGATACTGCAAACCTCTAAAAGTAGTTCATAGGATTTGGTATCGTCTATGCTGTTCATTAACAATGTGGAGTTTGTTGTTGTTGTTTAGTTTTGTTTCGCTTTTGTTGTTAGTTTTGATGAATGGTTTAAATTTTCTTTGGTACCTATAAAATAATTATGGATAGATATTCTTCATGCGTTAGGCAAAGTCTAGCAGTACCCTTTTTTTTGCGTTCTGATTGTCTATCATTTTGTCAACAGTCAAGACAAGGGCAGTATCTTTTTCCAGTGGATAACTTTGTCACAAATAAAAACAAATTGAATATTGAGGCTCATTAATGCCAATCATTCTCTTTGGAAGAAAATTTGTGCTCCCAGGAGCAGACATGTATCAGTATAATTAAATGCCTTATATTATTAAAACATTTTAAATGTCCTTAATCTGTAGTTCACAAAATTGTCTGAAGATCATCTATATATTCAAATTACACCTTTTTGACTTTGAAAATATATCTAACACGAGAAATTTGACTGTTATAGGTGACTAACTTCTAACCTGTTTTTCTTTATTATCCTAAATAGTTTTCAAGGACTAAAACTTCATAATATTTTTTAAGTGAGCTGCATAGGTACAAAACCTTGAACAAGAATATATTTTATATATATATATATACTATATATATTTAATATATATAAACAAATCACCTCTTAAACATGAGAAGAATCATATATAAAGAATATTCTAACAAAAATAATCCTAAACTTGTGTCAATATATAAAAATCCACACAAATGTAAAATATCTGAGAATAGTGTTTTCTCAAAAGTAGAGTCAATAATCCACCCTTTTATCCCATTATTTTTATATTATATCCCCTGTTTTGCCCTTCAGAAAGTGACCCCTGAATTTATTCTCCTTTGTTCAGGTTTTCTCCTGACCATGACCAATAACAAGTTGCAATCAAGCCCACTAAATGATGACAGACATCCACTGAACAACCAAAAATCACTGACCCCCACATCTTGAAAATGTGAGTGTTATAGTCTTAAAAGTATTTCCTGCTGCCTGGAGGTGATAGCATCAATATGGAAAATCTGAAAAATTGAAATAAAGATCAAGTCCTGGGAGAGCTAACTGTTGTCCAGTGTCGTGTGCTGGGAAAGTGCAAATCTTTTCTGAAGTCCTGTCTATGAGGCTGGACCATCTCAACTAGCAGCTTTGAAGTTGATTTAGATGCAGAATTTTGAGGAAACTACAAAAGTGCCATTCTGAGTGGCTATATTACCTGGGCTCCTTGTTGTTATAAGTGTCTATTTCTTTGATTTTATTTTGTTTTGTTTGGCTTTGTTTTGTTTTGTTTTTGAAAACGCAATCTTTTAAAGGTAACACATATTTGTATTAACCCAAGCATAGAATGTGAAGTGTGCACAAGTCAGTTACAGATGGTATTTTTGTTTTATGTTTGAATGAGTAACAGTCATCTTTACTTATAAATTTGTTTGAACTGTATAACCAAAGCTCTATTCACACCATATGAATGGATGGCATATAATAATGAGTCACGAGGACTCTGTACCCACCAAGATTTATCATGTCTCATCCAGTGTCAGAGCTGTTTCCGTGAAGAGGAATCAACATACACATAGCCTGTCTTGTAGTTGTTACTGTCTTACTTCCTCATGTTTGTTACCAAGATCATCAGGATGTCTCTGCTGGTCAAACCTGATCACTAAAAACTCTGAAGGAATCCATAGCTTTTCACTTTCTGTGGAAACATAGGCACTTCTCTCCCAATGAAACACAATTACCAACTTCCATTCTGAAGCCATGATGTCTCTAAACCATACAGGCT
>PVIU01026427.1:0-22015 GCA_004026605.1 Ondatra zibethicus | reverse complement strand
TGTATTATCTTTTTGAGAACCGAGTCTTTTTGAATGCACTCCTTCCTAGGCCAGGAGGGATGGGGGTGGGCCTTGGACTTCCAACAGGGCAGGGCACCATGCCCTCTTTCAAGGAAGAAGGGGGAGGGAGGAGGGGTGGGGGGGTAGTGGGAGGGGACCGGGAGAAGGGGAAGAAAGGAAAAAATTTTATTTCTTTAATCATGTTCTTGAATGGAAAAAAATAAAACAAAACAATGTATGGAAAAAAAAGACACCACTCTGAGCTTTTGATTAACAAATTTTAAAAGTGTTATATCTGTGCCCGTGTGCATGTCAGTGTGTGTGTAGGTGTGGGCCACAGTGAATGTAGAGTTCACAGGATCGTTTGGGGGAATCAATTCCCTCCTTCTAGCCTGGGATCCAAGGTTCATACTCAGGTCATCACACCTGTGACTCAGTGCCTCACAAGCTGAGTCTTCTCCCAGTCCACATTGGTCTTTACCACACTTTTAGTTTCCATTTCTTCAAATCAATTAATGTAGAGCCAAATATTTGTTTGCAATGTCATAAAAATCCTTCAAGCACAGGGTTTCATAGAAATTTACAATCCTTGAAGAGCAATATTTACACGTAGAACGCTGAAAAACAAAGTAAGGCAGAAGATACTTCAGAGACGCTGATGACTGGCAATGCGAGAAGTAAAGATTACAGAAGAACTTGCAATAAATGGGATCAGAAATGTTATGGTGCCAAAGGGGGGGAAATGATGTTTGCTTGTTTGTTTAGCCTGTAGGAAGGCATCTGTGCCTGTAATATTATTGTAATATCTCCATGTCATAGCACGGAGATTCACAATTAAGATGTCGTCATGCCACTCTTTTCTCCAAAGAAAAAATGTCAAGTGACCTGCCATGACTTGGGGACCACCTGTCTACTCTCTGGGTGTTGCCACTAGCTGCATTTCTGTAACTGCCACTTGATGTCAGCTACTATCACACACATACACAGAAAGACCAAAAAAAATCAGATTCTTCTTTAAATTCTTTCTTCTTTGGGAAAAAAAGGTAAGTATACAATAAGAATTCAAATATTTCATTCGCTGACGCTAAAATTCACTAAAAACAAATGTAAAAAATAAAGAAAAATGTGTTGAAGGAAGACATTTGAAGAAAATGAAAACACCGCTATTATTTGGCCCTAAAATGTTCTCATCTCTCAGGAGATGAGGTTTTAGTTTGGCACCAACTGTGAGATAATAAAGATGACAAATTATCCACAAGCCTAATGTGTGGCAATGTTTGTTCCAGAAAATATCATGTTTCTCTCCAGAAAAATAATTATCCAGAAAGTACAAACAAATCAATTATTTACTAAAGGTAAGCATTAGATTAAGAAACTGGCATGTTTACTTGGATTCAAACTATTGGAAAGAACAGACCTTCCCAGACAGGGCCTTATTGTCTACCTTAATAATTCCTATTATTTCCAGGTGTGAAAACCTCTTACCCTTTTCTCTTCACCCCTCATTTGTTCCATCCAATGGGAGAGGAGACAGTTATCTATCTCTAAGACTATGGCCATTGTCACCATTACAGCATTCCAACCACCTGTGGCTATGACAGCTAGCTCTTCCCTGCTCTATCCATGGTAAAGGGTACCTCCAAAGCTGCCTCAAGTTGTGGTTTTATAAAACAGCTCACTGCCTCTCTCCTTAACTCCTTCCAACTATGCTTCTACATAATGACCCAGAAACTACACAAAAGTATCATGTTCTCCCTTTTTGCCAAACCCAGTGAATATTTCTCTAAATATATTTCTCCATATCTCATACTTTCCCTAGCATCCTTGTCTCCGGGTCTGGGGTCTGTGGCCCTTGTCCTGCTCCACTGGCCATTCTCATCCAGGCCTCAGAACTGTCCCCTCCCTCCCTGTTCAACAACAATATGCCATGCAATCAACACGTCGTTCTCATCAGCATCTTCTTCCTTCTCTCTTTGTCTCTGACCACATTTTTGTTCTGACTACAAGATCTAAATTCTCTTTCATTGTTTCACTGCCCAATAGGCTATTCAGATTATCAATGGTCTGCAGGTCAGAAAAGCAATACATATCATTGTATGTTGTCAAGCTCTTAGAATGACAGAAAGCCAAAGCAATTGCAGGGCTTACTTCATTTGAGTCCCTTTTGTAGGGTATTACATTTATCTGAAGATAATAAATTTACCTGAAGACACCCTCTTCACCATAGAATAAAACATCTCCTGGGAGATAACATAATAGTGTTGAAAATATCCTATTTCCCTAACTCCTCTTCTATCCGTTTCAAGGCTTGTTTGTTGTTTCCTGGCATAGCTGTCCCACCATTGCACAGGGTGATTCTCCAACGTAACCTTACTTAGTTATTTGAACATATGAGATGCTGTACTCCAATCAGATGGAGTGATCTTACAATGTTTAATATCTATGTTTCTTAGTTACTAGGAGATATTACAAATGGCCAAAAAATTAGTGCACTGAACCATCAGAGAGTGGGATAAAGAAGAAAGGTCAGGAATAAAGCTACATTGACTCGAACACTCAAGATGTGATAAAGATGGAGCTCCAAAGAAATGCCGTACTCACGGGAAAATTCTATTAGGAATTTAAGGACGACAAAATGCCAGCGCTACACATTGGCACATTGTCTGACAATACTGAAGCAGGGTACAGATATTTCTTTGATGTCAGCACTACTAGGATGCCAAAATAAAACTACAAAACATCATAAAACTGAAGATATCACCTAAGTGTGACACATCCAGGTGTAGTTCCCAGAACCCTGCTACAAGCACACACCTAGACACAGATCAAGTCTCAACCATGTGTGTGGCAGCCAAGTGAATCAACCTGACCCTCTCCTGTGCCATCCCTCCAGGCTCAGGCCCAGCCAGGACTCACACCCACATACTAGCCAGGGAGTCCTCCCCGGAGCCCTTAGCTCCCCTCTCTATGCTCAGGTGCTATCAGGACCATATTTACATACTTTGAAGCTGTCGCTGAAATGGAATCAACCCAATCTCTCCAATCAAAGATCAACACAAAGCATCTGAAAGCCAGATCTACAAATATTGCAACTGTCAATCCAGGCCACTATACCCAGCAAAACTATCTATTAAAATGGGAAGGAGATGCAAACTTTCTATGATCAAAACAGTTTAAAAGAATTTATGACACAGAGAACTGGAAGTTTAAAAGAAATAGATAAAGGGCCGACTAATATGCGGAAATCATCTCCTGATTCTGTGCTGAACAAAACACTGCTGAGAACATGGAGCCGTATGAACTTCAGACTCACCAGAACCTGTCTCATACACTATGTACCATCACAGCCCATTTTTCTGACTTCTGAAAGCAATTTGTGAAGTCATTGCTCTTCAGAGCTAAAAATCAAGTCTTCCACCCAATGGCTATTTCTTCACCAAGTTTGCAATGTAAACTCAGTGCCATTGAACCTTTGCTTGTGAGAAAGAGTCGCTGATTTGTGTGAGAAGCTCTACAGGCAACCTGTGTAACAGCATGCCACGGCACAAGACCCTGAAGAGACTGTCTGATGCCTGTAAGCATTTCCCAGCACTTCACATGAATCTGGCACGTTGTGCAGACTTGTGTTGTGGTGCCAAAGTCAAAAATAAATAACCATGTACTGGGGAGCCAGGAACTTTCCAATGTGTCAGACTCCTTGACTTAAAAAGCAGATATGGAAAAAGTAAATAAAAAGAAGCCCCAAACCTGCTTTTCATCCCTTCATCCATTTATTAAAATATTCATAAAAGCCAGGGAAATGCAAAGTAGAACAGCACGGGCAATATTAAACAGCTGCTCACAAGTCACCCAGAGGAATTTTGACTAAGAAAAGGGAAGTGGTTCTGAAAGAGAAGAGCCAGAAAAAGAGGCAGGAGGAGACTTCCACCCTACACCATTGCCAATCCCGACTCGGAACACAGCAGAGGACTTTGCGGCCATAAATTATGAAGTAGCCATACCCCTATGTCAGATGGCTTTTTTACAGAGACAAAGGTCCCTTTCACCTTGACCAGTGTCCATTCCATGACATTTATGTGCATACTCTATTTCCTCAAGACAGGTGCACATCTGATTTTGGACATAAGAAGCAAAGAGGGAACATGGAATCCTGAAGAAGTGCTGAAAATTAAATAGTTCAGAAAGAGGGAGTGTTGTCCACTCACCTGTCTGGGGATAATGGTGCGTGCTCACAGTGACAGGGGTACTGACAGACAGCTCTCACCTGAATATCCACAGGAACCAGGAAGCAGAATCACACTAGGAAGTTAGCAGGAATTTGGCATGAGGTGCATTAATTCACAAATGACAAGGTCAGAGGGACAAGGTGAGCCTTCCCAGAACACTGATCATCAATGCTGCTTCCATGTACCGGCCCCTGCTTCTTGAGGAAGAACCAATGTGAACCAAGCAGACATTCCCCAACAGAAAGAATAGCACTCCATGTGAAAGCAGAGCCGATGGAAGATGGTAAAAATTTCAGGAGCGTCACATCATAACAGAGCTAACTCCAACTGAGAGAGAAACCCAAAAGAGATGCAAGCTGCAAAGGGTTAGAAATAAACAGAATGCACCATTGAAAGACAATGAAGGCATTAAGAAACAAACTTTACTGAAAGAGATAGGATTTCATATGAAAGACATTTTCAGAATGCTGACAAAATGACAAAAACTGAAGAAGCCAAGTTCTACATGAAGAGAGAGTGAGGAGTTCGCTTGGTGTTACTGTGCTTCCTGAAGGTGTGCAGAGCAATCACTGCGCATGCATTTTCTAATTTCCAGTTATCGGCTTTGACCTCCTTCCTCTAAGGCATGCTCAGTATCCTTGTCCCACCTGGGCTTAATGGGATCCAAACTGCACCCTCTGAGCCACAAGTCCCAACTACCAGGAGGCAAAGCATTTGCATGCTAACAGGAAAGCATCCCCTTCCACTGCAGCAGCAGAAAAGCAGCTAATTATTGCTCATCCTGAGCTCTCCTCTGGGAATCTCCCCAGGCACCATCCAGAATGCAAACAGCAGTGCGTCCTGGGAGAGAGAGGGGTTCTCAGCCTCTCCCATAGCTGTGCTTCTGGTTGGCTGATTATTTAACGGTACCCTCTGCTGGAGGAATAATACTAACATCTCCAACGTGCCAGCTGTAAACTAGAAGATTTATAAAAGATAAAACAGTAGGTGGGCGGAGACAGCGCCGGCCTTTACTCCCAGCACTCAGGGGGCAGAGACAGGCAGATCTCTGTGAGTTCGAGGTCAGCTGGCCTACAAAGCGATTTCCAGGACAGCCAGATTTTTGAGACACAAGCAAAACAAAACAAAACAAAACAAAACAAAAAACCCTGTCTCTCAAAAAACAAACAAACAAACAAAGAACATGCTTTGTGGTTAAGCACTTGTTGCTCTTACAGAGGATACAGGATACAGGGCTGGCTTCCAGGGCTCCAGCATCCACATGGTGGCTCACAACCATCTGGCGTTCCAGTTTCAGGGGATCCGATGCCCTCTTTAGACTTCTGCAGGCACCAGGTGCACTTATGAACATGCATACATTCTGACAAATCACTCAGACACATAACATAAATAAATCTTATTAAGAGGTAAAAATAAATAAGCGAATGTATGAATCAATAAGCAAGCCCTGGTAGAGTCCGAAAAGCCTTTTCTTTCCTTTAGTATTCCCAGCATAAGACAAGATGGAGAACAAAAAGAACAGAAAGAAGCTGTAAAGAAGTTTATACCTGAAAACAATTTTTTAAAAATGAGATTTTTCTCCCAATTGTTCAATAATTTGGAACGGTTTTCTAGTCCCATGTGGTATTATTTGTTACTGTTAACCACATGTACTATCAAAATGTCAAATATCAAGAAAACCAGAGACAAGAAAAACGGGGCAATGCCGAATGTCTCAGCATCTGATACAGAATGGCTGACAGAGGACCAAAGAGATATTTCAAGGCAAGCAGATCCTCAAGGTAGGTAAGCGATGAAAAATTAATCAAGAACTCCAAATAGTACAGAATACATATTCTCTCAACACACACATGCACAAATTACCATAATTAATGTAGCCATATTACATTAGATTAGAAAACTAATGTAAAATTATACTACTACTTTACAAAGAGCACTAAACAGAACAACTTGCTATTCTGTAGTTGCAATAGTAAATAATATACACAAAGTAACTTTTAAAAGGAGCCTAGGATAAAATAATTCAGAAAGACTAACCCCATCCTAAAATACAGATTATAAGAAAATGGGGGTGCTAACTGTTTCACAATTTTAATTGCTAATATCCTATTCTTACTATTTTAAGAGACATTTGATTTTATTGCATTTTAAAACAAAAAATATAAATATTTAGAAAAAGCCATCACGTTCAAGTCACTAGAAAAATGACAGAATATTGAACTAACAAAAATTGTAAAGGACCACATAGTAGGCCCAATATTATTAATTTTGACAACAAATGTAGTACTTGAAACTAATACTAGGACAGAAGTAATGTCATCATCAATTTAAAAATAAAATTCAATCCCATTTGTTTTCTAGAAGCCATAGGTACAGTATAAACTCTTAAAATAATGCTAAATGATAAACGGTGAATTAACTTGGCTAAAGTAACAGAGAGTCTCACACAGAGAAAGATACAGTAAGTGTTGCTATCTGACCTGTAAGGGACACAGGATTCAGAAAAGGACACTTCAAATACAGGCTTTTGTTTAATTTCCCAATGAGGGAAATACTGCTTCCCCAACTTTATAAGATGGAAACATGGCAGAAACATCATTTGTTTCCCACATCAGGCAGATGACGACTGGCAATGGCGAACACAACCCTAGGCTAAACTTTACTCCTTACTTTTCAAGGATATTGACTTTATTGTAGAATTTTCCCCCGAGCCCTATTTATAGAGAAACTGAGGAACTACCACAGATTCCCTCAGAACGGCAAACTGTAACCAGCAGAACAAGAAGAGACCATATAAAAACAGCTCTAATAAGGACAGCTACATGTTTGATTAACACGGTTGCTACTTCTCGGGCAGGTACAAACAGGAAGTCAGGCTTAACACTTTGAAACTTTATGATAGTAATTAATTTCAACTAAAGCTTTGTTTTCCTGTCAGACTGATTAGCCTATCAATCTTAACGTGTGTAGATGGGACTTTGCTTCAGAATTCCCAAACTCCTTATCTCTGTCAGTAGCTTCTCTCCTTGCGTTTGAATAGCAAAGTTGTTTGGTGGTGGTGTTGCTATCGCTGGTGTTTTTATACTCTCTCTCCAAACAACTTATATTGGACTGATGAGATGGCTCATTTGGGAAAGGCACCTGCCACCAAGCCTGACTACCTGAGTTTGATACCGGGGCCCACGTGATGGAAAGATAACCAACTCTGCCAGTTGAACTTCGACCTCCATGCATGCACAACTACATACCCACTTACCCCAAGTAGATAAATAACTGTAACAAGCTGAGCTTATTATATGACTACACAGAGTGAAAGACATTTGGGTTTTAGAATTCTTCCCGTTGTTGTGATTGAAATCACTACCGGGAACACAGTGCAAATACTCCCACGCTTAACTCCCTTGTTCTCATGACACTGTGAACCCCAGCTTCCACACTGGTCTAAGTGAGAGTTTGGCTAGCAAATGGCCTTTGGTCTAAAGTGCAGATGAGTTCTTCAGAATGTTTTATTTTCAATACAGGAATAATAATGACTTTTTTTTACAACTGTGTAGTTTATCAAGAACTAGGCACAAAACAGCTCAGAGAATACCAGCATGAATACAAAAACAAAAGTAAAATATCTAGTAATTTAATACTACATAAACTCTTAAATTTTCTCTCAGTCAGTTATATACCTATGAATAAATGCATATGCTCTTCAAAAGTTTATTACTATATAATTAATCCTGAATTCATCTATAAATGCATGTGCTCTTCAAAAGTTTATTACTATATAATTAATCCTGAATTTGTCTTTATTCTTATAAATTTAAGAAATACATTTTTAAAAGATTTAAGCAAAATAAGAGTAAGTTTCTACATCTCTTCGGTCACCCAAAAAGAAGGCTGAACAGATGTCTTCAAGGCAGTGTGTTTGGGATAAAATATATATTAAATATATATTAAATGTCATAACAGTCTACTTCATGGGGGCCCAGCAGATGTGCTGGTCAATGAGACCATTATGTTCCAATACTGGGAAAAGTTGCTTCACCTCATTAGGTGAAGCTTTGCCCCCGCCCATTTTCCCCCAGCAAATGGTGTTACCAGTCTCTTTACCAATCTCAGCTACTGTCTATCTCCATCCTTTTCACATCCAGGCGAGCCACCTACACAGCCTCAACTGCTGGTTTCATTCCATTCACACTGGGAGTCCGGCTTTGCAAGTGTGACGTCTCAGCCTGCTCACTGTCTTGCCACTTCTCAGGAAGGGTTGGACATTTTCACAACTGCTCAAACACCAACTTCTTGAAATTTACTCTCACCTCCACCCTCTCTCTGTTCTCCCTCCTTTCTTCGAGAGAGGTACTCCACCTTCACACACCAGTGTCTGCCAGTGACACCACAATTTTTACAAGCAAGTACACTAAAAGCTTGTGACAGTGTACAATGCATACTCAACTCTGTAAGCTACTTAGGCATGGAATATTCATGTTTCATTGAATCTGTAGGACACATGAAGCACTATGGCTATTTTCTCATATTTGGTAAATGTACCAAATCTATAAACAAAAGTTATTTCCAAATTCTAATACCTTCAGGTTATTTCTTCAGTGGTTTGTAATCTCTAGTTTAGAGGCTGCCCACATTTTTTTTTAGTTTTTGAGTTTTTATTTAATTTTATACAATATATTTTTAGTATATTCCTTCCCCTTGCCCAACTCCTCTCGTGTCCCTCACACCCTCCTCCACTCCCTACCCACCCAATTTCAAGTTAATTCCCCACCCCCCTCTCTTTTAGATTTAATCCTAGAGCTTTTTGAAACAGGAAAGATACCATAAAATAGATTTTCTGGTTTCTCATCTAATTGGGTGATTTTTTTTTATGGACATGGTATTGAAAGAGAAAAGTTCACACCTACAATTGTGTGTTTGTGTGTGTGTGCACGCACAGACCAGAGGTCAATGCCAGGTGTCTGCTCAATCATTCTTCACTGTATTTTTTAAGACAGTTCAGTCTCTCACTAAACCTTAGATGTTCATGGTTGTGTGGCAGATACTTCCAACTGAGCCTTCTCCCCATCCTAAAAATCTGTTAGAGCCTTTTAATTATTTTTAAAAATTTATTTTACTTGGTGTATATGTTTTTCCTGCTCTTACTTGTGCTTGTGCCCACAGAGGCCAAAAGAGAGTGTTTGATCTGCTGGAACTGAAGTTACAGATGGTTGTAGGGCACTCTGTGGTTGTTTGGAACTGAACCTAGGTCCTGTAAAACAGCAGCCAGTACTCTTAACTGATGAGCCATCTCACCACCTCTTTTCATAACATTGGTGCCCTGTTTTTCGCTGAAAGTATTATCAAATCTATGTCTTCTGGTAGAGTTTGGGAATTTCTTAAGTGTGAGATTGTATCATTTGCAAGTAGAAATGATTTGGATTTCTTCTTCTTCTGCATCTAGATATTTTATTTTTCTCTCGCTTTAATATTCTGGATAAGATTCCAAGCACTGTTTAAATAAGAGAGGTGACAGAGGAAACCTTTGTTTCATTCTTGATTGCAGAGGACATACTTTGTTTTTCCCTTTTCAGTATAATGGTGGCTCTAGTTTTCTTACATGTTGCCTTTATTAGTTGGATGTATGCTTCTTCTGTCCCTCATTTCATTAAGGCTTTTATCATGAGATGATTTCTAGTTTTGTCAAAGGGTTTGTTTCTACATCTATTGAGATGATTTTGTGAATATTTTGTCCTTGATTCTATTTATATGCTATATTAGATTTTATGATTTATATCCAGTCAACCATCCTTGCTTTCCTGAAACAAAATCAACTTAATTATGGCATATGGTCTTCTTAATATGTTGAATTTTTTTGCAAGGATTTTAGTAAGCGTTTTGACATTTATGTTAATCAAGGATATTAGTCTATGGATTTCCTTTGTATTGATGTTGTGTACATCTGACTTTAGTTTGGGGCTAATGGGGATTCCTGGAATAAGTGACCCTTCCCTTCCTACTTTGTGGAATAGCTTGAGGTTAATTGGTGTTACTTACTTCTCAAAGGTCTAGTATCATTCTAGAGTGACTTCTGCCACCTAGACCTGAGATTTTCTTTTTCAGGAAACTTTTGATGGCTGCTTCAATTTCATTGAATTGAATCTGTTTAAGAATTCTTAATAACATTTTTGTTCAATTTGAGCAGATCGTATGTTTAGAAATGTATCTATTTCTTCTAAGTTTTGTACTTGACTGGAATATAAACCCTCAAAACATTTCTAAATGTTCCTCTGGATCCCACTGGCATCCATTATGATGCCTGCTTTCTGGTCTTAATTCATTCATTTGAGTCTTCTCTTCCTTCTTTTTGGTTGGTTTGCGTAAAGGTCTGTAAGGCATACTTATCCTCTCAAAGAATCAACTCTACTTTCTTAATCCTATGAGTTAGCTTTTTAATATCCATGTCATTTAGTTCTGATCTTTGTTATTTCATTCCTTGTGGCAATTTGAGAATTGCCTCAGTGACTTGGTGCTGATAAAGGGAGAGTTTCTGTAAGGATTTGACAATTGTAAATGTGTGCACAGCCAGCTAAGTGTTGTCGTATCCAGCTTCATATGACAAACACTATTGGACACAGGCTCTGAAACCATCCAACAGTAGTGAGCGACTTCAATACACCATTTTCATGAATAGATCAGTCAGTCAAATCTCCCCGGAAAATCAACAGATATGAGAATTAAGTGATGCGACGGAGCCAATGGATCTTAAAATATAGGATATTCCAACTAACAGCTACTGAATGTAGATGGGATTTCAGCAACCCGTGGAATTTTCTCAAAAATAGATAGTTTAGGACTTAAAACAAGTCTTGGAAAATATAAAATATAATGCCTCATATTTTGCCATTTATAATAGGATAAAACTGATCAATAGCAAGATAACTCCTCCCCCTAAAAATTATACAACCCCATGGAAATTGATCACTTTTAAATGATCAATGGTCTTTTAAAAAGTCATGGGAAATTTTAAAATTTGAATAATCAAATTAAAATGAAAACAGAACGTGCCAGAATCTATTGTCTATGAAGAAAGTCTTATAGCTAGGAGCCTGGGACACACCATGAGGTAGTTACTGTCCATGTTTTTCTACTGCTAATCTAGAATTTGAACAATCCTTGAATTCTCTGCTATACTGAGGAAATGAGTTTTATGCAATTTTGTTCTTATTTTTTATCAAATTATGAGAAGACAAATTTACAGAAGGTAATTTTGGTGAATACAGACCAAAAAAAATGAGAAACTGACACAATAATGAATGCTGTTGTTAAAAATATCTGACAAGAGCACGATTGGAAAAATGTGTGCTAAAAATGAATTTGTTTTGTTTATATATTTTTATTAGTTCTTTGAGGATTTCATGCAGCGTGTTTTGATCATATTCACCCTTTACCCCGTCTTCTGAGATCCACCCTCTCATTTTATTTCTTCATCAAGGCCAATTTGTACTGCCCAGATGTTCTTGGGTGTGTGATCTTCCACTGGACCATGATCAACTTACAAGGGACTTATAGAAACTTAGAGAAAACTGATCTTTGCTTTCCCAGAAGCTGAGAACTGCCAATAGTGCTCAGGTAGGGGTACGACCTGCCTGACTGCCTCTCTAGGCTGGCATTTGGCCTGGCTTGGACCCGCACAGGTCTTGTGCATGCTGTTGCCACTGCTATGAACTCACATGTACAGATGCCGCGCAGTATCCAGAAGGCGCTGCATAATTAGCTACCACCTCGGGATCCCGTACTCTTTCTGGCCCCCATCCACAATGATCCCCGAGCCCTGGGAGGGAGGGGTCGGGAATATGCATTCCATATCCGGCTGAGCATTGTGCACGTAGGGGTGAGCATTGTGCACCTTGGCCAGGATGAGGAGCTTTAAAATGAGACATCCCAACATAGGTAATGGGCAAAATGAGGAAGTTTTAAAGGATGCTGTGGTAAATATAAGGAAATACAGACACAGACCTTAAAGGATATGATTTAAAATATTGCTACATAATTAAAGATGCTGCCTACCTACGCCACTGGATAAATATAACGTGACAACAACCAATATATACACTGGGAGCATTTATAGCCTTCAGAATCATCTTTGTTTTCCACCACAGACAGAAACCTAAACTTATCAGCTGCACAGTTTACAACAGATACAAAGTGCCACATCCAAGACAGATAGCTTATTTTATTTTCATGGCAAATTATACCATTTCATCATGTTATGTTACGATAGAATATCTTGAACCACCTCCTCGCTGTGAAATATTGAACATCTGCTCCTATCAGGCGCTGTCTAATGATGTGTGCCAGACTGAACGCAGATTCCACCTGACACTCCATCACTTACGCTTAAAGCACCATCGTATACACCAGCATTCAGTCGTGCTCCAATGTTGTTCTCATCAACTGAGCACTGCAAAAAATTAATTCGCTCATTAAATATTCTCATATGTTCTCCACTCTATGGTATAGATGAGGAGGTAAATTAGAAACCCATCATTTTCACTTCTTGCATGAATCAAGATATCAGAAAAGCGCTTCCATGTGACTGCAGCTTCCTCCATCTTTGCTTCTTCCCTTCCCAGATCAAATGCTGTTAAGGAAGGAAAATGCTCTGTCTGGGGATTGCTTAATGATGACCTAGCAGCTCACACTGGCAGGGATGGGGTGAACCCATTATACTTTTTCTCAAAAATCTTGAGCAAAGCAGAAAATTCTGGCAAAACTGTGAAAGAATCCATGTTAATGCTCACAATTCTCATTGTGACTAAAATGTTTCTTTAATCTCCCTTCATTTTTTGGTCTGTAGAAGCAAGTAAATGTGTATGCGTGTGCATGCATGTGTGTTTGTCTGTGTGTGTGTGTGTCTGTGAGTCTGTGTATCTGTGTCTGTGAGTCTCTGTGTGTATGTGTGTCTCTCTCTGTCCGTGTCCTTCTGTGTCTGTGTGCATGCGTGTTTCTGTGTGTCTGTCTGTCTCTCTGTCTTTCTGTGTCTATGTGTCCTCATGCCACAACCAGTCTGTTTGGAGGTCAGAGGACAAACTCTTGGCAGTTTTCTCCTTCCACGATGTGGGCCCAAGGAATTGAACTCAAGTAGTCAGGTATGGCGGCGAGCATCATCTCGCTGGTTCAGGATTTAAAAATAAAATAGGGACAGCCTCCTCTGTGAGAGATAGGTAAGCCATCCCTCTATACAGAGCTTCATTCAAAGTAGGAAGGGTTGTGAGAGGAATGTCAGTGAGATCCTCAAATCTCAGGGTCTTTATCTCATAAACTGGCCCTTTCTATTAGGTACAGGCCTTGCTGACCATACATGAAGTTCACGGTTACCTCTATAACTCTAGAGTCTTCATATGTGGAAAGTCATGTTGGTCTGATAGGTAACGATCTGATGTCCACTCAAAGGTTGCATAGCTCTTGTGATGAACCTACTTGTGTTTGTTTCTTGCTATTTGCTCTTGTAAACCTCACAAGGAAGAATAGGGACCACAGCATCCAACTCTCAAAGTTTCCACCCCCACCCCCAAGTGTCACAGCAAAAACACAGCCCTTTACTATGTTTCTTAATGGGCAGCCTGGTCAGTGTTTGTCTTTTATGCTTTGCACCATGATTTCATTTTTACTCGAGAGTTTGTTCTGTCTGTTTTTATTGAAGGGTAAATGCCAACCTATTTGTTCATAGTTTGCATCCCAGTATTCTAGCTTCATTTGGTTTTTGATGCTTCCTGAACAGCCTGGAGCTGGGTCCCTTTAATTTAACCTTGGAAATTCTATCCCGAATGGGGGGGTTTAACGTACTCACATTTACCAAATACTTGTCTTCTGTTTTCCATGTTTTGTTTCCTTCTCCTTTGCCTCTTGTTCAGTTTGGTTCAGAAACTCTGAGATCAAGCATCCCTAGTGGCAGATCAATGTCTACCCTTTTCTTAACCACATAGCATTAGTTAATATCAATGGGTCTTCCTGAAAAAGAATTAAATGTCACTTCACATTCCCCTTAATTCCTTTCAATTCTGCATGAAAGTAATACAGAATTTGTTCTACTAATGAACAATTATTCATTTGTGTGTTCTGTAGTAGTTCTGTACTTGAGGCGGGAAGGTTTGAGATGTGGGTGTCACTTTGTGGTTCTTGCTGTCCTAGAACTAGAACTGTAGGCCATAGCCAAGCATGTTAGCACACACCTTTAGTTCCAGCTCTTGGGAGACAGAGGCAAGAAAATCTCTGAGTTCAAGGTAAGCCTGGTCTACGGAGCAAGTTCCAGGACAGCCAGAGTTACACAAAGAAATCCTATCTTGGGGGAAGAAGTTCTCCATAATTTCTTGTATTGTTTTATTTTTCTGGAATGCATGCTGTTTTGATCTTTTTCACAGAGGTTTTAGGCAATAGACTTTATATTTTTATATGTGTGAAAAACATTTTGTTCTCATAAGTGAATCAGTTTGGCTAAACACAGCAGTACAGGTTCAGAACTCCCTGTCTTCCTCTAATGCTTCTTTGGGGAAGTCCAACGTCAGTCCAGTTCTTTCCCCTCTGTGGGTTTTTTTTCCTGTCTTAGTGGTGTCTATTTCCACTTGATGATATGGAAGTCTCCTTGGTTTGTCATGTCTGGGAGAAGGGTCTTTTATGCACTATGTTCAGCTAGGGTTCAATCTATCCACTCAACCAGGCTCTGAACCTCTGATTTGTGGAGGAAATGGTATATTTCTTGGAGTACTTTTTGCCTTTAGATTTGCTTCTTTGGAAGCTCTTTGGTAGACTGTCAAAGTTCGAGGGAGAGGGATCTTCATGTCCAGCTTCCCAGCATGCTTTTCACACCTATGTCTTCCTGTGCTAGTCCTGGAAATGTCTTCTGCTGAATATTTTTATCATTTTGAGGCATGAATTAGGTATTTAAGAGTGGGGTTTGAGGGTTCACAATTTAAATTTGGATAATCTTATTCCTATTACCAAGCTCTCTGAGTAGCAGTACTTATGAAACTGACTACGGTGTCTCACAAGCATGTTCTACTCCCAGCTCCTGTGTCCTGGAAAGCTAAAATCTACATCTTACAGTTCTTGTGACCTCGGGGGTTAGGTCTCCCGTGGAGCCAGTGATTTTTCAATCAAGGGTTGTGAGCTGGCGTCTGTGTTAGAATGCTACAGGTAGACCTTCTTGAGACAGTAATGGGTGCACTGATAACTAACCACCTGGCAAAGGTGAAATGTGAGAAGGGGACAGAAAATGAAGCTAGTAAGAACCTTAAAATTTATCTTATGAGTAAACCAACTTAGCAAAGTTGAAGGTCGCCAGTGCAACCTGCAACATTGTAATCCTAGAGCATGTACCCCTGAGTGGAGACCTAAAGTGTTAAGAGACATGTGACCCATGAAGGCATATGCAGAGCTACATGTGGAAGAGGGAGAGAGAAATTCACATTGTGCCATTACACACACAGTGAGGAAAGGTCCACACTAAGACAAAACCCTACTCTACACCAGACAGGGTGGTTGGCTGCCAAACTCTATCCTTTGGAATATTTTCTCCAAATTTGTTAAATGCAAATGGACTAGACATTGTTGATGTATTTATTGCCTGTATAGATTATATATAGTTATTATTCTTATAATTTTTCTTATATTAGTTAAAGCCTCCTTTTTTATTTTAGACAAAAAGGGGAAATGTAGTGATATTTCATTTGTATTTTAATAAATAAAGCTTGCCTGAAGTTCAGAGAGTAAAACAGCCACACTGATCAGCCTTACACACAAGGCAGCGGTGACACACACCTTTAATCACAGTAGCCATGCTAGTTTGCCATAGAAATTTGGCAGTAGTGGTGCATGCCTTTAATCCCAGCCCTAGAGAGGAGTGTAGGGCAGGAAGAGGAGACGGCTCTCACACACAATCTCAAAGGATTCCTGGAGGCAGGATTTTCATTTTGACTGAGGTAGAAGGAAGAGCCAATGGCTGACTGTTTTGATTATCTGGTCTTCAGGTTGAACCCCAAATATCTGTCTCTGAGTTTTTGTTAATTACACTCCTTAGTACATCACACTGCCCTCCCCACTGGAGAATGTACATCCCACTGCCCTATTCACAGGGGAATATACATCCCACTGCCCTCTCCACCAGGGGATGTATTATGTCAATAAGCTACTCTGCTGCTTTCCCAGCTATTCCTTGCTATTCTTTGTTCAAGGGCACAGGGACCCAGAACAGCTCTCAGCAGGTGCCCCCTGAACCCCAAACTCATCCTATTGACAAGGGTAATAGGAAGAGGCTTGTCTAGGAGCTGGGGAAAACACCAGTCCTCCCAACGTGTTTAGGGAACCCCTCCTACTCCCTGACTTCAAAACTTAGTCTAAGAACATTGAGTCTGTCTTCACATGTACACAGGGATATACCTAACTATCAGTTTAATCTCAGCTTTCTTCCTTCTTCCCATTAGTCTGCAGATCTTCCCCACTGCTGGCCCTGGGTTTCTCCTCTCTAGTTCCCTCTTTCTTCCTCCCCTCCACTTCCTCCTTTCCTCTCCCTCCTTTCCCCTCCCCTCCCTCCTCCCTTCTCCTTCCTGCCCTTCCTCCTCTCCCCTCCCTCTCCTTCTCTCCCTCCTTCCTCCTCCCTTTCCTCCTGATGTAGCTCACACTTTTTTATGGCTCCTCTTCTTTTATATATGTGATTCATCACGTGGGTCTTAAACAATGGAAAAATGCTTTGCCCGGAAAAATGTACCTGCACAGAGGCTCTTTGGAGTCTCTAAGTATCCAGACTCCAAGGAGAATGAACACAAGATATGACCCCTGGGTGATTTCTCTTGTTCTGTACAGTCCAGATTTTCCAAGAAAACACAATCTCCAACCCCATTTCACAGTTTCCCCCTAACCTTCAATTCACTCCCACGATCAGGAACACATAAATTTCTATCGATGATCCACACCTAGTCAAACTGCCAAGCCCTCTGGTTGACTGAGTTTGGTGCTAACGTGAGGATTCCTTGTGTTGGCCTTCCTCCCCCAGTCACAGCTCCAAACTGAAGACCGTGAAGATGGCTTGGAGGAAAGAGACTAAAAGGAAGAGAGATCTGACATAATATAACTGAGAACAGAGTAGCCGGGTGGTGGTGTGCCCGGAGGTCAACACCTCATCTGGGAACAGTCACCAGCAGTGATCGATGCTGTGATACAGGGTCATCATTACCCTAAAAGATGGGGTCAGCACAGGGTGATAATGAATATGCTGGACAAAAAAAGAATACAACCTCATCTGGTAGAGATGGGTGATATTAGCATTTAAGCTTCTGGTTGGGAGAGCACATTGACATTATTTATAGTGACAATGAAGAGCTATTACATAGATCCATTGTAAACAAGGCCTTCCAAGCCAGCTGCTTTCCATTAAAAACATATAACACAGAAGCGTTGGTAAAGGGTGGCTTGGGTTGGCAGCATTAAAAAGGGATGTCATCTTTGCTAAATCTGGGACTCATTTTCATTCCTATTTTTATTTCCATTTACATTTTTCATATCTAAGCAAGCTTTCTAATTTTTTAAGCAGCAAATTAGGAGGAAAAAAAAGTGCAGCTCTATTTAGAGTTCTCATTACTTGAAAATGGGCCAAGTAACATATTTCTCCAAATACAAGGGACTTTTATAAGAAAGTGTCTCTAAACCCCCACAAAAATATTTCTCTGTATTAAGAGCTTTAATGGCTGAGACTAATAAAGGATTGTCATTCTCAGAGGAGAAGTTTTACTTTGTGTGAAAATAGGTTAAAAGGTCATTAAGAATAATAAAAAAATCTGATTATAAGGAAAAAGAAGCTACTAATATCCTGAGGGTAGAATACATTAATTGTGAAACATGACCTAGATAAGTCCCCATATATCTAATGCCAATCTCCACTTGTAAAACCACAGAATCTTGACATCAGAGGAAATGAGAGCCCCTGAAGTGAATAATATTGAAAAGTTCTCATAAAGAGAGGAGTGTGGGACTTCTCAAACTTTCACAAGATTAACTTCAAAAGCCAAAGAAATAGATTTCATAACAAAATATGTATAAATCTCTTCAATTCCTTCTCCCACATTTCCATCTCCTTTCCTGGTGGATCAGTCTGTCTGTGGTGATTAAGTCAGCCCTATAGATGAAAACCCACAGCCAGGTCTCCCGCTTCTCTCATCTGCAGAGAATCCTCAGTCTCCCTGGATTTAGGAACACCCTTTCATTGTTTTTATAGCGTGAGACTAAGCAGCCTGCACTCTTAAGACTAATCCAGTGCCCCACTTTGTGCTAGTCTTTTGATCTACACTTCTCATTTTTTCTCAGTTATCACAATAATGTATATCCATGGTTCATCTTGTCATCTTCTTTGGTGCAGGACACTGGATGAAGTAACGAAAGTCCCAGAATTATTAATGCAGTAATCTTGACTAGCCTCCTGTTCATGGGACTTCTAGTTCCCACTCCTATTCAACCCAAAGCCTGGGTTTGAATTATCTGTCCCTTCTTCATGACTGCATCCCCTCTTCCTTTGCAAGTCCATCCACAGAGCTCATGTTTGCTCCCCCAGGCTCTCAGCTCTTAATCCTCAAGCCAAGATCCCAGGCGTAAGGTCAGAATAGCAAGAAATACAACCACAGGCAGTTTGGTTTCTCGGGTCAGTCCTGGGTTTTGTCGCCTGCTGAGTGGCTTCTCCAAGTCATTCATTCCCTTTGAGCATCAGTTTGTCTATGAATAGGATTAATCATATTTCTAAGAAAAAAATCAGTCAATACAAATGGTATCATGATTGGACAACTTTTCAACCAATGTTAGGATACTTTTGCTCCTAAATGATTATCCTTTGTGTTGACTGGCAAAATTAAACCACAAAGAAAAAGAAAGAAACCATTTATCACAAAACCAACTGAACAATCATTTAACTCTTCTCAGAGCATAGTGAGTTTTGCCTCCCTTCTTTTCCTAGGACGCTTGCTGTGCAAAGGGTCTTGTTCTTCATCTTGGGCTTTTGATTCTCAATGCTGAGCCTCTGGTCATTATGCCCATTAACAGTTCTCATGTACTATTAAGTGTTGTCAAAGTCTAAATATCCCATGATATACTCATCACAGAGAAACAGGTTTCAATGTGTTTCCAAGCTCCATCCTCAGAACACACTCCAAAGAGTTCTCAATAGGACAAACGGTAGCTGGTATTGCTGAGCTAATCACCATTATGACAGAACCTTCTGGAACCAAGCCAGGAGCAAATGATACATCATCATCTAGCCTCTAGCATAAAAATTTGTCTGTGTTATATTGCAAACAAATTACTCCCTCGAAGCCCTACATTCATTATCTCTACTTTGGTTTTTCATGTCCTCCTAGATAATTATGATAGAAAAAGGAAGTTTAAGGTAAAATACAATCACTTAAATGTATTATTCATGTGCATCCCCAGCCCCACACAATCCAACTAGGCTCCACCAAGGATCCAGTTACTCATTAGGCAGGTGGTTCTTCAGGCATGAGAGAGGGTTCACATCTGGGACAAAGGAAATAGAAAAATAGTCATAGAGGCACACAGAGCCTCTGAGGAAATAAAAAACATTTAAATGAAGTGAAATTAAAGGAAAATTTGGATATATTGGGTGTTAGACATGGGGATGTGATTGGGGATATGATACCTTCAGGTCAAACTCAGACAAGACTGCCAGAAAACAAGGAAGGCCTGGTGAGTTTGGTGTCTACGTGCTTGCTATGGTCTGGTAAGGGTTCAAGTCTCTCCACTTTCCATACCACGAATTCTAATTGATATTAATAATAAAATCCCAGGGTCAGATATAGGGATTAATGCTGAAGATCAGAGAAGCCGAGCACCAGCCTCTAGAAAGTTCTTTTACCTCTACAAGTGCTCAGAGAGAAGGGGATGATCCGGTCCTCAGACTGCACCTCCAGACAGCAACTGTCTCCACCAAACCTCAGACTACCATGAGCTCTTGACTCCTACCTCCTTATATTTCTCTCTCCACCCAGAAGTATCCCTTCCAGTGTCCACCTCCCTTGTGTTGGGATTAAAGGTGTGGAACTCCCAAGTACTGGGATTAAAGGTGTGAGCCACCACCACCACCTGGCCTCTAGTGGCTTAGCTCTGCACTCTGATCTTAAGGCAAGCTTTATTTGTTAAAACACAAACAAAATATCACTACAACTTTGGGCAAGCAGGTAGGTGCATTTGGCTCTTTTACAGATCCCAGGCCCAAGTAGACACATTATGACTCCAAAGATTATGGTTTATTTCAGTACCGCTAATCAGTCAGCCTGGAATTCTCAACAAATGTCACTCTGAAGAGAGGGCCACCTCTTCATTTAGCCAACGTTCCAGAAGATCCGAATCTATGCCAGACCAACCCAAGAACTCAGAGTAAAAAAAAACAAATCTCTGCCCACGAAGAGTCTGTTCTTTACTAAGTTTCATTAATAAGAAAATGGGCTACATTAAGAAACCAGTGAGCACACTATTAGTCAACCAAGAAGGCACTGTTACCCTCAAGTGGGAAGGGCCGGAAACGCTGTAGTCAACATTTAGGCTGGCGTAGAAGGAATGGTGGCCGAGTCTAATCTTGCGAAAGGGTGTTGGGGGCAACTTCCGAGTACAGAGACAACCGATAACAAAAAGTACAGATTAGTCATTAGAATCCTGAGAAAAGTATTCAGAGAATGTGACAATTCGAGATGCCTGGTTCTGGCTGGTGTGTTTATGAATCAGGAATGAGAAAATCTATGAAGGTTAAATTCTCAAAAGGGCCAGGAGGAACAGAAAACCAAAAAACAAACAAAAACAAAAAACTGAAAGTCATGCTAAGTAGTCTGAAGGGTCATAATCATCTGGATTTAGTCAAAGAAGTTCAAAAAGAAGTAAGAGAGACCTGAGTTGGTGCAATAGTTGTGTAAGGAATGAGAACATGCAGAAATAACACAGTGGGAGAGAAGCAAGGGTTTGTGGTCCAGCACTGGCCCCACACATGTTCACTCAAACTTACCATCACACTTCTTAAGAACACTAGCCACAGTTTCAGCCACTTTTTAAAGAGGAGGATACAGATTAGCATCATTCATATTAAATGCGATTTGGGACATGTTCATCAATTAAGCCAGTGGTGAGAAAGAAATAAGAGATAAACATGAAGCTAGAGAAGGTTACTCGATATTCTCACTATGGCTTCACATCCACAAATCCTCAGAACATCAAGTGAATTAAAAGAAATTGAAGTACCATTCAGTAATGTGCCTGGTTATAACATAAATAGATCTTTGAGTTTCTGCATAAAAATGGTGAACAGTTATCAAACTGTAAGAACTGATTAATTTATAGTTGGTGTAGGAGGTCCTTCTGTTTGTGTATTGCTTTCATTGGTTGAATAAAGCGACTGCTTTGGCCTTTTGATAGGGCAGCCCTCAGATAGGCAGGGAAGACAAACAGAATGCTGGGAGAGAGGAGGCAGGCAGAGAGAGCCACCATGGAGTCGAGAGAGTCAGATATGCTGAATCTTTCCTGGTAAGACCACGACCTCGTGGTGACATACAGACTATTAAAAATGGGTTGAGCTTTGTCCCACGGAGCCGAGCAGAGAGGAGCTGGCAACCCTCAGTAGGCCTGCTTTTGGGACCGGGATCCTCGCCCAACCAGCTTCCGCGGATTCATCTGGACCCTGTCCCGGCTGCACCTGAGCTCGGCCCACCCGGGCTGAGGCCTTGGGGGAAGGGCGAGTCCCCTGCTAGGGGGCCTCCTTTGTCCCACGG
>PVIU01026426.1:0-22020 GCA_004026605.1 Ondatra zibethicus | reverse complement strand
ACTGCTTTCATAGTGTCCCATAGGTTGGTGTATGTTGTTTCTTTATTTTCGTTGAGTTCAAGGAAGACTTTAATTTCTTTCTTTATTTCTTCCTTGACCCAGGAGTGGTTCAGTAGTTGACTGTTCAGTTTCCATGAGTTTGCAGGCTTTTTGTTGGTGGAATTGTTGTTACATTCTAACTTTATTGTTCTTATTAACCTACTCAACTATTCCTAAAATTAATGAAACCTATTCCCACTTTCTGTATTTTCACTTTAAGTGTATATTCTAATAGCTCTCTTGGTCAATTGTTTAGAATTTAATATTCAGGAGTCTCTTTGCCAATGTCTCTTCTGTTTACCTGTAAACAATTGCTCACAATCCATCCTTTCTTCTTTCTGAACAGTATGGCACCAGTGAGCTTATTCATTCATTTTTAACTTTGTATTTTCTTTAAAATACAGTATATAATTTTATCTATCACTATATGTGTGTAGTCTACATATTTTTCACTATTTTTAAATACGCATTATTAAATGTATTTCAATGATTCTTTTAACAAAATTAACTCAATATTTTCAGTTGATTTTATTTTACTTTATTAGTTTTTGAGAATTTCATATATAAATACTGTTGTTAAATCATTTCTCTATTCTTCCAAAACTTCCTGTGTTCCTATAACTCCCTCTGAAATTTATAGGTTTATCTTTTTAAATTATTATTGCTATTCATTTATATGCAAGGGCATATATAAATACACACACACGCACACACACACACACACACACATATATTCATTGTGTTGAGTCCATTTACTATTGTTTTCACGTGTATGTTGTGTTTAGGCTTGATTACTTTAGACTTATCTTATTAGAAAGCTTTATTCTGGGGAAGGTGGATTCTTTCTTTCTTAGCATTTATTAATGGTGTAAATTTCTTACTTCAGGAGTGGAACGTTGAGTGATTTCTTCATTCATATCAGTTGTCAACTGGGACTGTCATTGTCTATGTCTTGGTCAGGTGACCATGTATTTAAGTATTCATTGGTATAGCTTCCCTTTATATATAGAGGGCATTACCTCTTAGTTGACAACTTGGTCCTCCAGATATAAACAGTCTTCAACCTCCCTTCTGCAAAAAATTATGGTGCCTTAGGTGTAAATGTATCAGCTAAGTTGGGTAACACATTAAATTGCTCTATTTTTAGCAATTGTGTGATGGGCTCAGCTGAAAAAAAAGAGGTTTATTTGATGAGGGATGATACCTACCTTTATGTCTGAATATGACATTAAGTTTTTGGGATCATACTGGCTAACCCTGTACCCATGGTAGATAAACTTTGCTACTTGTACATCTGATGAGGATGGTTGTCCTGAATGTATGATGAACTAAAAGCATAGAGCCAATGAATCAAATGACTTAATTAAAAAGTGAACCATGAATATGAATAGAGAATTCTAAAAAGAAGAAATAACATTTCCTATGAAATATCTTTAGGAGTATTCATCTTGCTAAGTACCACAATGGGGAGTTTTTAACTCCTTTGCTTCTGTTGTGGAATGCTGAGAGTTAAAAACCTGGTGGAGAAATTAAGCATGAGCTCAAAAGTTTGAGGGATTTATCAATATCACCTTCACAGAATTAGGAAACTCTGTACATCTCCTCTTATCAGAAAAGCTGGTTTAGATCCAACCATGGTAAAGAGACCTCCTGGAGTAATGCAAGCACTCAGAATTTGTTGTGTATCTCTCAAGCAAGCTGTTTCAGAGAAGGGACAATAAGAGGAGAGGAAGCACAAGGCTTTGAAATGTTATTAGTAATAGAGAAAAGGGATGCACAGGATAAATAATAGATTAGGTGCCCTGAGCCCATTCAAACAACTCGAAGAATTAAATGTAAACTGAGTTTAGTATGGCCCAAATGTCCTGATATGTAAATGCTGCGAGAGTATAGTATTTTAGAAACCTTGCTTCTTGGGAAATGGAAACAGATGTACAAAGCTTGCCTGTCAAAATAGACTATCTATTGTGGAAAACCAAATCTCAGAGCTCCTGCATTCACTACATATGCTTCATGCCCTGGGACTGCATGATAATGTTAGAATACCATGTTTTCATATACTAGAAATACGTTAAATTTTTCATATTTCAAATTGTAAGTTCATGGACAGAAAGAAAGAGTATTCATCTTCCTTGAAAATTAAGGAGATGCAAATTAAAGTGCATGGGAAAAGACCATGAGGGTTTTTTCCCTACACCCTACACAAAGAACTGCAGGCAACTAATGGATGCAGGAGAAATATTTTTTCCAGAAAGGGGCCCACCAATTGGTTATTCAATACCAAATAGTAAATCCTGAAGATACTTACAAATAATATTATACAGACTGAACAGTTTTACTTAGGAAAGTACATAAAGGTATGTAATAACAATGAAAACAGAGAGTAAGGAAAGGTACATGGGAGTATTTGGAAGAAGGATAGTAAGGGGAATATGATGTAAATATATGATAATATCAAAAAATAAAAGTAATTAAAATACATTTGATATTATACCAGTCAGAATAGCCAAGATCAACAAAACAATTGATAGATAGCTAATTACTACATGCTAGCAAAATCTTGCTTATTCAGGAGAATCTACATTCACGAATTTACTAAACCAGCATAATGTCTAATAACCATCTAAAACCCTCCATCCCTATGCAAGAGCAGTCTCCACCACTTATTAAGGAAGCTTCACTGTGTAACAGATAGAGACCACAACAGAAGACCACAACCATTAACCTTGCCCTTGACTGCTTCCCAGAACAGGAAGATGAGACTCAATTGTTGAAGACACCATAGACTTAACACACAGAACTTAGAAGAATAAAGATGGGACCGAGGAGTAAATTTCCCCATGAATAATAGCTCTGTTAGTATTGAACATTGTTTTGCAAGCTGCCAAGAGAGGAAACTAATTAACACTCCTACCCAGTTTGATGCACATAAATCACAACAAAGAACAACAGCATGACAAGATTATCGTTCTGCAGCGCAATAATGGCACTTACATCTCACGAGTAATAAGCGACTATCTAATTATACTTAAGATCTGCTAAATTGGAGGGAACTCTTGCCAGAAAATGTAAACCTAGTCAAGTAAATTTTTAAGGAGAGAATAAATACACGTTTCTTTATCTTAATATAAATCAATTAAAAAGTGGATGATTCTAGCTTTTGCTTTTCAAAACTTTTCAGGTCATAAAACAGCAAAATGACTCAATGTGCTGAATTTGATGCTAGCATTTGTGTGCTAGTTTCATCATTAAGAGCTTATCCTTGAATTATAGATTATAGAATATTACAGACTTTTATATATATTATTTATTCAGTTTCAATATAATATAATAAATAAAACTTTAAGGTGCTTTAAAGTAATCGTTTTAAAAATAGTACAGTCACAGTACCTGGAAGATAGAGACTATGATAAATCCTAGAACTAGAGAAGCTGACATGGTTGGGTGGTCAGCTTGTATATGGGTATTGTGATTCAGCAGAATCAGTCTTAGCTGGCCTTGGAAATGCACAACCAGGTCAGTCTAGCACAGTACATACTCCCACACACATTGCCTTATGATGCAAATGTATTCAAATTCATAATTTCATAAGTGAGAATTTTGACAAAGCCTTTTGGAGCTGTATCTTTTTTTCCAGAAGTTTCATTATGAGAATGTATCTTATAGCAAAAATTAAGTTAAAAGAATTTTCTCCAAGGAAGCTAACATGCCAAAGTAATAAAAATCATCTACTATTTGTCTACTAAGAATTCATCAAATACCTTAAAATGTATCCACAAAAAATAAAGTTTTTGATAAATATGCCAATATTTTTATTTTGTGATATATTTCTAGTCTCGTCTGAAGATATTCATACATAAAAGTATAACAGTCAACTGAGATTCAGAATTAAAATATGTCATCATCCTTTTGTTGCTTTAAAGATTAAAATTACAGGAAAACTTAATTTCATGAATGCCCTTTCTTCTTCTATTTGTGAAAATTTGTGTTAATTTTGAATATCCCAATAGTTTATTCATTTATATAAGATGTAGATGTTAAATATTCTCAGAAATTATATAAAAATAATGCTAAGGACATTTTTTTCTGAAAAATTTATGTGCTTTTTTTCTGATTGAATACATAAAAAGTCACCATTCCTTTTCCAGTATGGTAGACTTAGTTGATGAAATAAAGTCAATATTGATAGATAAAAATGCTTTTAAAAGTGTGAGAATAGATTCAAACAGTTTTTCTTTGTAATAGTAGACAAGGCAAAGCAGACTGGTGAATTTAACATTCTGTGGGTGTAATTTAACTGGAAGTAAGTAAACACTACATTCAAACATACTGTATGTGTTATAATGATAAATAAATCTCATGGGCTCAGTCTTGTAATAAGAAGAATTCTTTCCTGATTTGCTGTATTTGAGATATCCTCATACTTTGTAGCTCAGATTGTACTTGAATTTGGAATGCCACTCACGTTTACATCTAACTCAGGATCCTGTTGCTGTAACTTGTCTTGTCTTTTATTTTTTTTCTTCTTAAGAATTCTATTGTAACAATGGGGACCCTAAGAGAGACATACATAGATATAATCTACATGGGAAGTAGAAAAAGACAAGATCTCCTGAGTAAATTGGGAGCATGGGGATCTTGGGAAAGCATTGAAGGGGATGGGAGAGGAAGGGAGGGGAATAGAGAAAAATGTAGAGCTCAATAAAAATCAATAAAACGAATTATATTGTAAAACAAAACAAAACAAAGAAAAAACAATTCCATTGCATACTTTTCTATTAGAGAAATACTAATGAAAGCAATCAACAGTATTGCTTTAATACCTTCATTCAAGTTTTCTTCATGATGCTTCACATATAACAAATAAAGTTATGTTTCAACATCAGCTTTAGAATATGCTATCTGTGAAAGTATTGGCAAAAAGGCAATTGGTTATTAGATGGAAAGTATTTATATAGGGAGCCTTATTAGAGTATTTCTATGAATTAATTAATTGGGTCCTATATTGTTTCACTTGGTGATAATCACCATACAGAAAGTGTATTTGATTTAGACAAGTATAAACAAGATTTGAAAACATTCTGTATGTGCCCAAGAGTGGTACTGCTAGATCCTGAGGTAGGTTGATTCTTAATTTTTTGAGAAACCGCCATACTGATTTCCAAAGTGGTTGTACAAGTTTGCCTTCTCAAAAAGTGGAGTAAGGGGAAAAGTGTTTCCCTTACTCCACATCCTCTATACCCAAAAGATGCTCAATCATACTACAAGAGCATTTGTTCAACTATGTTCATAGCAGCATTATTTATAATTGCCAGAACCTAGAAACAACCTAGATGCCCCTCAACTGAAGAATGGAAAAAGAAAATGTGGCACATCTACACATCAGAGTACTATTCAGCAGTTAAACAACAATGACATCTTGAATTTTGCATGCAAAAGAATGAAATTAGAAAACACTATCCTCAGAGACGTAACCCAGACCCCAAAAGATGAATATGATACATACTCACTCATAAGTGGATACTAGCTATAAACAAAAGACATTGATCCTAGAGAAGCTAAGTAATAAGATGAACCCAAAGAAAAACATGTATAGATCCACCTAGAGATTGGAAACAGACAAAATCACATGACAAAGTTGGGAGCATGGGGGCAAGAGGAGAAGGAAGGATAGAAGGGGAAGAGGAGGGGAGAATTGGAGGGTTGAGGAGACCTTGAGGGAATGGGATAGTTGAGATGGAGGAAGGACAGAGATGAGAGCAAGAAAAGAGATATCTTGATTGAAGGAGCCCTTATAGCATTAGCAGTAACCTGGCTCTAGAGAAATTTCTAGGAATCTACAAGGATTACCCCAGCTACGACCCTAAGCAATAGAGGAGAAGGGGTCCGAACTGGTCTTGCCTAGTATTCAGACTGATGAATATCTTGAAAATCACTATGGAACCATTGTCAACAACAGAAGGAAATGGAGACAGAGACCCACATCACAGCACTGGACTGAGCTCCCAGGGTCCAATTGAAGAGTGGAAGGAATGAAAATATGAGCAAAGAGGTCAAGGCCATGAAGGGTTCATCCACTGAAACAGTTTACCTGAGCTAATGGGAGCTCACCAACTCCAGCTGGACTGGGAAGGAACAAGCATAGGACCAATCTAGTCCCCCTGAATGTAGATGACAGTTGAATTAGTGGGGCAGCCTGAGGGACCACTGGTAGTCGCACCAGGATTTATCCCTACTGCATGTACTGGCTTTTTGGGATCCTATTCTCTTTGAATGGATACCTTGCTCAGCCTAGATATAGTAAGAAGGGCCTTGGACCTTCCACAAAGCAATGTGCCTCAGCCTCTCTGAGGATTGGATAGGGGTGGGGTGGGAGGGTGTGCAGAGGGAATGGGAGGAGGGGAGGAAGTGGGAATTTGGATTGGTATTTTTTCTAAAAATCTAATTTAAAAAAACAAGCCTGCTGTATGGCCCAACCTGCCTGAAGCATCCACAGGCCCATCCGATGTCTTAAAGTGCCAGGCAGACAGGTGCCATTATGATGAGCAAGATATGGGAGAGAAATGGGAGAGAAAGGTAAAGGAATGGTTCCTTGCTGTGGTAAGAGGAGGACCCGAAGAAGCAATAGAGGTGATGAATAGGCTGATGTTGTCAGCCTGCTAGCCACCCAGTATCAGAGTGATATCCTGGCCTGGGCTATTGCCCAGGGCCATGTCTGGGTCTATGATCCTACCACAGCTGGGTTCTGTGTTGATGTCCATGACCCGTGTTGCTCCCAAGGCCTCAGGGATGACTGTGTTCTTGGCCGCTGCCTATGGCTATTTTGGTGTCTGATGGCAATGCAGCTCCTACCAGGGGACATTATGACATCCAGGCCCAGACAGCTGCCTGGGTCCTTGTATGAATTCATGGCCCTGCAGCAGCCGGGATTCACGTTGCTGGCCATTATTTCAGTAAGCACTGAAGTTCATGCCAATGACAAGTGCGTGGTTGGACACCTGAGTCCATTTTGGTGTCCAAGGGCCACACTGCCACTAGAGGCATGCTAATCTGGATGGCCCATTCATGACCTTAGAGGCCATATCTAAGCCCAGACTGCTACTGACAACCATGTTTGGGCCCAAGGTCTTACCATAGGCATGTTCTCAATGTGCATGGCCCATATTCCACCAAGAGCCACACATATACCCGGGGTCTGGGCCACAGCCTTTAGTTATGTAGGTATCCAAGGGCTGTGCTATCACCAGGGCCATCCTGATCTGAGATGTCTGCACTGACATAGGGACCACGGTGTCATCGAGGCCCAGGCTGTTTCAAAGGAACATATCAGTGTCCATGGTCCAGCAGCAGTCAGGGTCTAGGTTGATGTCTATAGCTCCTGTTGCTACCAGGGACTGAGCAGACACCCAGCGTCTAGCAGCCATCTGAAACCATGCTGGTATCTGAGGGCCTTGCTGCTACCAGAGCCATACTTATATGGGTGACCTGTAAGTCCACTAAAGCTCTGATGATGTCTGGGCTTGAGCTGCTGCTTTGGGCATATCTGGGTCTGTGTTCCAACTGCAACTGTGGTCTGTGATGATGTCCAAAGACTGCATTACCATTTCTATGAGATCCAAGGACTGTGCTAAACCAGCACACTCCTCACTGGCCCTAGGATAGCTGCCACTGCCCTACATGGGATGCTGAAGCATGAGAGCTGGCCCTGCCCATCACCCCATGGAGGGAGAGCTGAACCCCATACTTGGGAAAGATAGCCAACCCCTTATCAAAGGTATAGAAGAACTGGCCTCAATAGCATGGGCCTAGGAGAGCTGGCTCTGCACCACACCTGAGGGGGTGGACAGAGTGGCCCAGACCAGCCAGCTAAGGTACCACCCTGACCCACATACTGGGCTTTGGGTTGGCCCACTCTGGCCTCTACACCATCTGTGACCTAAAGGAGTATGTGAAGGGACTGATCCTGTGAAATGTTAACAGCAGGATCCACATGACTTGGGGAAACAGCAAGATATCCAAGGGGAGGGGTTTTAGTGGGGGTCTGGTAATGATGTGCCCCAGATCTTTAATCAGATCAATGAACATTTTGCAGGTGAGGCTGGTTAGACAAAAGAATATACTGTGTGATACACTGTACCTCCTGTTGCCATTAGGTGATTGAAGTGGTGTCGGAAAGATGGAGGAGGTAGTTTTTGTTTGTTTCATTTTGTTTTTAATATGTTTGGGGGGACATGCTGCAGGAATGAGTGGTGCATATGGAAGGACTGGGAGGTGAGCAGGTTTGGGGTTCATGATGTGCAAGTCTCAAAGAATCAATAACGAATTATGTTTTAGAAAACTCAGGTGGTGCAACAAGTCCTGCCCTACAAGCTTCACAAGACTTTGAAAAAAAAGTGTTTCTTAAAAATAGTTATGAAAACAGTTAGATGATTCTATTCCTTATAATTTGCTCTTTACTGAATATCATTATAACAAGAACAAACAATTATTAAAATGATGAATATTGTGTCTTTAAATTTTAGATTTCTTTTAAAATGGGAGTTTTCAGAGATTTTTTCTTAATCAGTATAACGTGGCAATGTTGTGCAATAAGTGCTATTTTTACTGTATATGTAGAAGAAAAGGACCAGCCAAAGAAATCCACTCTGACCCAGAAATCAGAGCTGGTAAAAGAAAGTCACCCTGACACTGAAGCCAAACCATTGAAGAGAAATACACCCTGGATCTGAAACTCAAGCCAGTGAAGAAAACACTTTAGCCCAGAACCCAGAACCTAAGAATCACACCCAGACTCTGAAACCAGCACCAAAGAAACACACTTGTTATGCAAGACTTTGTTGACTCCCTAAGGGAGGCCTTATTCCCTCTGAGGAGTGAATGGGGGTGGGATGGGCAGAGTTGGGGGGGGCAGGAGAAGGGGAAGGAGGAGGAACTGGGGTTGATATGTAAAATGAAAAAGAAAGAAAAGATACTTTGGCCCTGGAATCAGAGCAGCTGAAAGAAATATTCTCTGGCCCCAAAACTAGAACCAAAAAGCTAAAAAGGGCTAGTGATAGCAATACTATCCAACTCTGCCCCTGACTAACTAACCAACCAATCCCTAAGCAGGAAAGCTAACCTATCCTTAAGAAGAAAATCTTCTTCCTGGGAAAACTCTGCCCCTAAGAAGCACACACACGTGTGTGTGTGTGTGTGTGTGTGTGTATGTGTGTGTGTGTGTGTGTGTGTGTGTGTGTGCGCGCGCGCGTGCTCATTTGTGGGTTGTCCTTTACCATCAGAGGCAGGTACTCTCCTGAACTTTTCCTTTTCAAATCTCTCTCTCTCTCTCACTCACTTATGAATGCCCAGCCTAAGGTTGGCTTCTTTCTAGCTAGATTTTATTAAATTATCCTGTATACCTTTTGCCTCTGGGCTTTTCCCTTTTCTTACTGTTGTATATTTTACTTTACTCTTACTCTGTAACTGGCTGGGTGGCTGGCCCCTGATATCTTCCTCTCCTTGTTCTATTTTGCTCCCCCTCTTCCTCATTTCTCCTTCTGTTTATACTCACTGTTTGCCCGTCCTGCCTATTCTTGCCCCTGCTTTGCTATTAGCCATTCAGCTCTTTATTAGGACCATCAGGTGATTTAGACAGGCACAGTAGCACTGTTTCACAGAGTTAAAAGAGTTTGGGGCAAAGGTCTTTCACCAGTATGGAGCAGAAGAATCTTGGCTGAGACTTTCCCTTTGGGGAGGCTAAGCAGAAAAAAAGGGCAGAAGAAACAATTACATCTGCTGGGAAATTCCTTTAGGAGTGGAGCAGGAAAAAAAGTAACTTTTTGCTGGTACGGGAGGAGATTGCTACATTTTTGGTGGAGCCTAAACAGTCATGTCTTGGGTCTGAGCAGATAGCTATAACACTGGCAATATACATGAGATAACTAAGGAACAGGAATTAAGTAACTTGTCCAACCTCAAAAGAGACAATTCCCACAACTTAATTACACACCACACCTGAGCTAATTGAGGGTACTATCATCAAGGTACAATTTATACTTTAAATATAATTATTTCTTAAATGATTAAAAGCTGTTATGTACTGTAAGGGCAGAATTGTTATGTGTTCTAAGTTGTGTTTGAAATATGGTTGATCATGAAGAATTATGAACTGAATATAAGGGCATACGATTGCTAATTAAAAACATGGTGATTTCACAAAATTGTACTGTGATTGAGAAAACCATCAGTGTATCTAGGACACAAGGAATACATGTGAAAAAATATGAGAACATTCATCAGATTGTTATTATTTTAATGGAATACAATAGAAGTTGATCAAATAAAAGTTTACTTTTAGTCAGTCTTTGAAATGATCATGCCAAATTCATCTCTAGTAAAAAAATAAATAATGTAAGTAGGAAATGACAATAATATAATTCAAAAAAAAGAGAATCAATGTATTCTATATTGATATCAAAGAATTGTAACATAGACAATAGATCGATTGCATCTTTTTCTCAATATTGAAATGACAGAAACTTCAAATTATTCATTACTATATTAAAAGACAGTTAACAGAGGCAGAGATATATTTATACCTTTACAATTCTATATTCAGCATTATATGCTAAACAATAAACAGATTAGATATGACAATGTTGAGTTAATTTCTTCTTATTTTAAGGAGATACATTTTTCTCCACCATGGCTTTGGATTGGTCCTTGAGTTCCTCATTATTAACAATTTGCTAGCTATCATTAAAGTGCACACATAATACTGGACACATAATTAGCAGAAGCAACCTCACATAGTATAGATATTTTGAGGAAATATGTTATTTGAATGTTAGGGAAGATCCAGACAAACACATTAACTCAAATGAGGAGGTTTAAGTAAACATTCTTAGAAAGACACATCTGAACTCAAAATGAAGGTACCTTAATTGCCAAGTAAAGTTACTGCTTGAGAAAATGTCTTTAGTAGAAGGAATTATCTCCCCATGAAAAATTAAATGTGAGTACTAATTACAAATAACTTAGACTGACTGAGTCATATAGCAACAGAATAGAGGATGTGACTGATGGTATTCTACATGTGAGATAAACCTCTGCCATGCCTGCATTTATAATATGTACTAAATAAGTTAGCTATATTAAGTTAAGCAAATCTACTGAATAATTTTCACACATTTTAAAAAATATATATTTGTAGTTTTTTTTCTAAATACACAGCCACCATGAAAGTCAGTCTGTTTTATAAAAATATTCAGAAGGCTGTATTAACTTCTGTAATGTTATTATTGCTTCCAAACTTCCAAAATTTATAAGTAACAAATAAATAAAGGATTAAGAAAATAAATGCATTGAAATAATTCATGATGACATGTAACATTTAGTCTCAGAACATCATTCTTTTCTGAGAAAAAGAAAAAAGATAATTGCATGTCATTTCCCTATTATATGCTGCCACTGTTTTCCGCAATGATGAATTTATCTTTTGTTGATTCTACTCAGGAATCCCAAGTCTTGTATCACCTCAACTCAGTCTTACCAACTTCCTGTTTCTCAATGTGTCACCTAACTCTGACTTAAAGACAATTCCATCTGACACAAATTAGCCTATTAAAATTTCTTGTAACCCACTCTCTTAGTATTCTGTTCTGAAAAAACACCACCATCATGGCAATTCTTATAAAGGAAAATATTTAATTGTGGCTTGCCTACAATTTCCGAGGCTTAGCCCACTCTATTCATGATGGGCAGCATGTTAACAAGCAAGCAGACGTGGTAGCTGGATCCACAAATGGCAGAAACAGAACCGTTGCTCCTAGCAGGGGCTTCTAAAACCTTAAAGTCAATCTATAGTGACATATTTTATCAACAAGGTCACATCTAATCCTTTCAAATAGAGGCACTCTCTATGAGCCTTATGGGGGCCATTTACACTCAAAGCATCATACCCAACACCTATGGCTCTTACAATCTTTCCGCCCTACCTTTCCCAATGATCCCCACACCTTGACAGGAGGGAGTGTGATATATAAGTCCCATTTAGGGTTGAGGAGCTCATAATCTCTTATTGTCTGCAACTTGACCAGTTTTGGATTTCTGTGTTAATTGCCCCTGGCTATAGAAATGAAGTTTGTCTGAAAAAAGTTGAGCAATGTCCTACTCTATGTGTCTAAAGTTATAGGAGTTTGTATAATACCATGTCCACGAGGAGAGAAACGGTAGTAGTTTCTCCAGAAAGTCTTGTCTTGCAACAAGTCCTTGGCCTTGATAACAGTAGCAGAGACAGTCTCTGTGAGATTGCCTCAGGCATAAGCAGGTCACAGTTCTTTCACAGACAGCAAAAGGGGCAAGAAGTCCCACTCCTAGGTCTGGACCCTATTGGCAGGTATTAGGTGCTGGGAGAGAAGAGTCAGTTTTCTTTTATGGGGTGGCCACTGGTGGGAGGACCACCTCAGTAAAGCCCACACATCAAATTGTCTATGAGCAACACAAATTGTATCTGGTAGCTTATAAAAATATACAAAAATAGGGCACAGAGTTCGCTGCAAATGTAAGTGGGGATGGATTTGGAAGACCTGGGTACATAAATATGATCAAAATTCAACTTATGAAATTTTCAAAGAATTAATAAAAATGGGGAAAATGCTTTCAATTTGTATATATGGTATGTTTTCATCTGTTTTGGGGAGTTAGTTTTTTCTCTGATTTAAATTTTTAAGTTCTCAAAATATTTGGCTTTGATATTTATTCCATCAGATATAATAGTTATCTTGTTTGTATTTGCATATTTAATTATTCTCTATTATCTCATTAAATTTGCAACACATGGAAACTTAATTAAAGACTGTCACTTATACATGGTATAATGTAAGTAATGTAGACCTTTCAGCCTTCCTATTCCTCTACTTTTTCATTAAGTAGTATCTTAATTTTCTTCTGAAATTCTGATCTGCAATGGCAAACATATTGAGGATATTATCTGATTTGTTTTGTCATTATGAATATAATTTTTATGGTAGGCCCTGTCTTATTTACTTTGTTATGTGTCACTAAGGTGGCTTCAGTCATCCCTCCTTCTTTACTCCTGTTAATATGGATTTTTATATCAATTTATGTCAGTCATCCTCATCAACTTAGACCATGAATCCCAATATAGACAAGTTTATATGTATGCTTTCTTTGTTGCAATAATACCAAAATAGGTTTACTTATTTATGGAATACTATAAATCTCAATTTTAAGTTGTGAATATTTCAGCAAAACACAAACAATCCTATTATATTTCTTTTCAGAGTAGTTATTTCTCTCAATCCACTCTGGGAGTGAGGAGGGAGCCGAAACCAGTGAGCAGGGTCCTTTGGCTTGTAAACTGATGGAGACAGCTCTCCTGGGAGATGATTAAGGTTATGACTCCCCTTTATCTAGGGATAAAAGGGAATATAGAGGTTGGGAACAGTGGGAAGGACATCACTTAACTTGAATTAAGAGGCATGTTTCTATCATAAGAGTCCAAGTATGTGCAGCAAAGGCTTCCAACAGGATTCCATGCCAGGGTTCAAGCTAAGGATAAATTATGCATCTGGTTTAGAGACAATATTCAGATAAGTCCTCCAAGACCAGGACCATTCTCCAGATAAAGGCAGGTATAGGCAGGAAGTTCTGCTGGAGTAAGGGAGTCCCATGTTGCCCAACTATTGAGATAAGCTGTTAGGAAATGGGGAGATTGCGACCTCTCCCAGTCAGCAAAATTCTGCCAACTATATATTAATTAGTTTTTATCTAAATTTCATTCTTCATGTAAAAATTACTATCTACTACACTATACAAAGTTACATGCTCACCAAGTATTCTGAACCAGACTTAAACAGTCAGTCTTCCATTAGTGAGAAGAAACCTAGTAAATAAATGATGCCTCAATATCCCACTCTCAAGCCCATGCTACGCTAACCAAAGAGAGCAATACAGTTCTATGTATTCTGAGCTGTCACAGCTTCCTTTAATGATCTTCATCTTCTGCAAAAAGAAGAGCCTTTGAGGAGAGAAGACAGATGTATTATTTCTGGCATAAGGGAAACTATAGAAAATCCAGTTAAGAGTTATACTAAAATAGAAAACTGGCAATGGTAGATTCTCCTCTAAGACATATGACCTCACCAGTCATAGACAGTTGGTGAGTTTTACAGTGTCATGCTGGAATTCCCCATTATTGAGTGGACCTTAAGCCCAATTAGACAGCTGTTGGTTATGACCAAGATATAAGTTCTACTTTTGAACTTTTGAGAATATATTGTCATAATGAGTATTGTTGTGTTTTTTAGTTGACACAGCTGGATAGACTATTGATTGTTTCTCTCCCTTGGCAGAATTTATAGCACAAACCAGTACAGTGAGAAGTAGTTCTCATAGCAGAGACTTGTGTGTCACTTTGAATGCAATTTCCCAAGTCCTTTACCTGAAGTGTGTGTGCCTTCAGCAACAGCGACTTACTTTCAAGTTCTCGAAGACAACCAAGGGCAACAGCAATAGCCTATATTGATTTGAAAATCCCTTGGAAATCCCTGATCAACAACTAGAAAAGAGGTTAACTACTGGAAATTCTGCCAGACAAATTATGGCTCTTGAAGAAAGCATTATCACCCCTAGTGGAATAGCATGTTACTAACTAACTAAATAAGTAACTGATTAATTTACTAAACTAAATATGTGTTTTGTAACATATATACGTGCATGCATATGAAAACAAAACACATACACAAGACACACACATATAAATATACACACATATATACACACACATATATGTACACACACATATATACTTATATACACATATATATATGTACACACATATATGTGTGTGTATATATACACACACATATACACATATATAAATAAACACACATATATATACATAAATATACACACACACATATATATATATATAAATATATATATATATATTCTTAAGGTTTTTAGTGATGAAACACCATGACAAAAAGCAAGTTGAAGAGGAAATTGTTTACTTGGCTCATAGTTTCATATTACTATTCAATATTAAAGGAAGTCAAGACAGGAACACAAACAGCGGTGGAACCTGGAGGTAGGAACTGATACAGAGGCCATAGAAGAATACTACTTACTGGCTTCCTCAGCCTGTTTTCTAATAGAAGCCAAGATCACCAACCTTGGGGTGGCCCCCCCATTGGCCAGATCCTTCCCGTGTCAATCACTAATCAAGAAATACCCCATAGGCTCGTCTACAACACATAGACGATTGGGGCATTTCTCAACTCAGGCTCCTTCCTCTCCAATGACTCTAGCTTGTGTCAAGTTGGCGTAAAAGTAAATAGAAATAAATAGTAACATTAGATAAATTAAAAAATCATGAACCCTGTCAATTTTCAAACATACTGAAGGTTACTTCTCCTTCCTCTCTATCCATCTGTATTGCTCTCCCTCTTCCACAATTAGAACCCCAGTCCATCAGATGATTTCTCTCTCCATATCACATGTGTCCTACTAGGTCTCTTCCTAGAGCTCCCTCCAACAGTCCCTTTTTATTTTCTTGGTTTCTGGGGTTAATCAATGTATTATACTACCATTCATAGTTTCAGAGCTCATAACCATAAATAAGAGAGTATGAGTAACCTTACTCAACATGATACTTTCTATTTCCATTCATTTATTTGCAGGTTTGCATATTTTATTTTTCTTTATAGGTGAATATATTTTCACTGTGTCTATGTACCATATTTTTACTACCCATTCATTAGAAGAATGGCATTTAAATGACAGCACCAGATGACCTCCTAATGTGGTGGAGGGTGGGGAAAATCTCACAAAGTCCCAACAGTAAATGAAGAGTTAAATGCAATTAAAAGCTACAGAGAGAGCAAGACACAGTCTTCCCTAGGGAAAAATATTAATTGGTTATTCAATATCACTGGTCTCCATAAAACATGTAAACATGAGAAACAGTAATGGAATTCTGCAGGTTTTATTTATATATTTTCATGAATTTATATATGAAACAGTGATTAAAGGAAAATAAAAAAATCATTCTGAAGTTGAAAGGAATAGGAGCGGCCAGGTTCTACATTGGATGAACAAATGAATGAATGATGATAAAGTGAATTAGTCAATTATGTGAAATAAAAAGGAGAGAACTACATGGTAAAACTTCAACCACCATATAAGTGGCGGCTGATGTTCTTCACAAAACAGAGAACATCAAATCCTTGCCCTTCATAAACATGTGCAGATGGATTTAGATAAATGATTATAGCTTACAGAAACTGTCACCATTCAAGTAAACAACAAGAATGGGACATAGTGCTGCAAGTGGATAGATGAAATTAAGATTATTGTTAATTCATACATATACTATTATTAATCCTGTGCATATATAGCAGTGATAAAATTGGTTATGAACTAGAAAATTAAGAGATAAAATAACTAAAACATTAAAGTAATAGTAACATTTTATCAACTGAAATTATGTGACTTGCTCTGTGTCTCTAAACATTTTATTGTTGAGCATCCACTGTTTGTGACAATGTTGGCTGATACAGGGCCTCATAATGAGTGCAAGTGAGAGGAACCGCATCTTAATAGAACCCAAAGAGGTAAGCAAATTAGCCACTGGTAACAGACATGGCTACTTGATGACTGGCAGGGTACACAACTGAGGCACTGTGGACCGAGAGATGATTTAATCCTGCTATTTATAATGGCACAAAACTAAAAAATTATGACTTGTTTATTTCCATATTTTGGGGGGGTGGTTAAGACAGGGATTCACTGTAGCTTTGGAGTCTCTCCTGCAACAAGCTTTTGTAGACCAGGCTGGCCTCCATTTCCATATTTTTACATTCACTAACTGCGAACTATAAATTGTTAGTCGACTGAGTTTCGAGGAAACATCAAGTCTGAGGCCTTTCTGGACTGGATCTATTCATCCCCTCTGTGTTCACTGAGAGGGCTGGAGGAATTCAACAGTATCACGCAAGTGGGAATCACTGTAAATGTCTCCCAGACACTGAAATATTGGGTGGAAGAGCTGCACCATAATTCCATCCATTCACTTGGCAAATATTTAGTTTGTGGCAGGTCATTTTTCTGCAATTGAGAGAGTGAAATATTGCCATGGGTGATCTTTCATCTCTAGTGTGACAGCAGCCACAAATGCACATAAAATTGTGCCTCTGATATGTTGCTATGTATTGAGAAAAGAGAACCTACACAAATACTATGATCAGGCTAGATTTTCCCAAAGCATAATAATTAAAATGACACATCTGTTTCCATCAGATCAGATACTTCAGGTTCTGTGCCTTTGTCATGTGTCAATGTGCATAATACTTTTGTAAGGACTAGAGAATACATCCCATTTTATAAATCAAGAATTAGAGAATAAGTGAGGAATTTGCCAAAGAATCCACTGGATTATGTGAGAGCCTGGGCTTTGCACAGAGTTGTCTCTCCCAGAGATTTTCTTCAGTGTCTCTACATTACTATCATAATGTAAATCTTGATTGTCATCATTGAAAGAAAAATAAGTTTTAATCAAATGGAATGAGACAGTAACTTGGTGACAATTTCCTTTTTGTCACGCTGAGGATAAAATCCACAACCTTACCCACATTAGTCATGTGCTCTAGTTCTGAGTACATTCCCAGGCATTGGTACTGGTGTCCGTGCAATGAAACACTACCTCTCACATTAGGGTGAACTTTTGGAGACTCATCCCTTGTTGAAACTGTAATTTGAAACTTTTGCAGCTGCAACCCGTCCATGATCAGAGATAAATATTCCTCATGTACGGCTAATGGTTCCTGAAGGGAATCTCTATTCTCCCATCTCTTGATTTCGGAATTTCACTTCATAATTTTTTTCTGTTTAAACTACTTTTCCTCCCCTGTCAGCCATCTCAAAGGAGAGCTGCACTATAACTAACTTTCTTTAAGTATTGTCTCACAGACACACAGAAGACACATTGAAATTTTAGTTGTACATACTTTTATAAGGTAGACAAAATGACTAGCCCAGTATTGTCTAGCTTTCTAGTATCAGACATAATTTACCTCCTTTTGAATGAGTGTTATCTTCAATTAGACAGTTGTTATTTACCATCTAGATATGAGTGTATTATTGTATCTATGGAGATATAGTGCCATGCTGGTAATTGTTTTGGTTCATAGGTATCACAACTAGGTAGGACTACTGAATGCTTTCCTCCCTTGGCAGATTGCATAGTACTCTGTGCTACTATGTCTAGTTTGAGACCAAAAGAAGGAGACTTTCGGGTCACATTGAGTTGCAATCTTCTGAGTCCTGCTTTTTACGTGTGTGGTGTCCTCAGCAATAGTGATTCACCTTCAACGTTTCTAAGCAACCAAGAGCAACAGACCAATAGCCTACATTATTTTGGGAGATGATTGGATTATTCTATCAGCTCTAAAGGAGGTTTCTCATGCATAGTACTAGACGTCTTGTTACTGTTTTTTAAGATTATCTCTGACTATTATGGGCAGTATTGTCACTGCAAGTGGCATGGTTTCATTTAAGATACACACACAGCTCACACGCACATAATATAATTTTAGGCAAATATCAAATGTGATGTTTTATCAAATATCCTTGGATAATTTCTGTCCCTCTTCTCTCCCTCTCCTTATGCAACGACTTTGCTACCTACCTCCAGTTAGAGCCTTGCTAATGTTTTTTTTTTTCTGATTTACCCCTTCATATGAAGGAACTGAAGAGGAAAATAGGAATACAAAATTCTTGCTGGACTGAAGTGAGATAATAAAGTGACAAATTATTAACTAGGTCCTATAGAGAAAATAGGATAATTCAAGAATATTCTCAAAGTATTGAACTCATGTGTGCATGTCCTTTTTTGGAAAGAATTTTAAGCTGTGTGTGTGTGTGTGTGTGTGTGTGTGTGTGTGTGTGTGTGTGTGTGTGTGTGTGTGTGTGTATGTTTGGCAGATAGAAGCCAGAGGCATTAGATCTGCTGGGGCTGGTGTTTAAGGTTGTTGTTAGCTACTCCATATGGATGTTGGAAATAGAACTTGGGTCTTCTGCAAAAGCACTACATCCTCTTTAACCAATGAGTTTCCTCTACAGATTCGTGTGCAAGGTTTACGTTTTAGCTTTACCTTATATTTTCTGAACATAGTTTAAATATTACATGTTATTATACTATAAAATGAAAGGTATTTTAATTAACAGGCATGACATGTAGTCTAACATTTTAAATTATGTATTGAAATAAGCACTCCACAATCTAGATACTGTAGAAACATAAATAATTGTGTAATCATTTCCTTGCACAGAATGTAAAATTAATTTTGAGCATGTTAAAAAGAAAAAAAATATTTAAAGCTTCAAGCCTAGTCTAAGTACTGAGTGCTAAACCCTAAACAGGATATTTATAAGTCTATAAATCAGGGAAGATCAAGTAAATGGGGAAAGAAGGAATTTTTAGAGACAAAGACAGGGAGAAGGGCTACAAAATTGTGTCTTCTGGACATGATACGCCATTGTACTCATGATCCTTACCTAAGTGAAGTGAATTCTAAGGGACTTGTACAAAACTGGCCATGCCAATGCTCAGTAATAGATATGAGAGACTGAGGTATTATGGACTTGTTCCTGCCAAATGAACTAGCAGGTACCTATATTTGAGGAAAAGAGACAGTCAGGGTCTTCAGCTGACTATCCATTTGTGAGTCCACCATGTTCTGGTGGTTCAGTAGCAAGCCATTGTCTGGTTCTGGTTAACTCAGTCACAAACTATTAAAAAGACATACATGAGAGAAAGAGACACGTAGGAAGCTGGAAAGGAAGACAATAGGTGGGAATAAGATAAGAGGGTAGAGTGTAAGTGTAATTAAAATGAATTTCACACATTTATGAAGTTGTCAGAGAACAAACAACTAATATGTATATGTATATATATAAAATATTTAAAATTTGTGTTTACTTTAGAATGTTTTAACGAGACCTTTCAGGATTAGAGAAAGGGTGTCAATTAAAACACTAATGTGATCGTCTTTGAGCGTAAAACATGATAAGAATAAAGAAAAATCAGTGTGAATGTTTCTGTAAGGGCATTTGTTCTAAAAACACAATTAAAACAATTCAACTTTCTGTTTTTATTTTACAGAATATATAATCAAAGCTTTTTGAATTTTTTAATAATTGCTAAACATGCCAGGTAAAAATAAATATATATAATTATCTATCCTTACATACTTTCAAATGTTTAATTTAAATGTGTGCATTTTAGTAGTTAAAATTTAAAAGAAAATAAGTACCACTAAGTCGTATTTCAGTCAGCAGGAAACCTATTTTATAACCAACTTATCTGAGCAATTATCCTAACAGAGGTAAAGGAAAGACCATTGTATGAACTCTAGTTTAGTGATGCTGTAACAGAGGCTACAAAAGCAGTTTCAGAAAACATCATCATTTATACCCAGTACGGGTCCATAACTGTTTGGCTCTTTCACCAAGCTGGCTTCTCAAATACTTTATACTATATACTGTAGAATGGTAAAGCTGTATAAAATAAGAATCGCATTATATGGAAATGAATGCTAGAGAAAATGTGTTTCAGGGCAAACATTTGTTTACCCCTGCAGTTCCTACAGGTTTTCTGACACAACCTCCAAAGCTTGCAGCTACTGAGACACAGAGACTTTCTTTCTCAGGCACACATTGTTCTCTGGTTTATTCATGCACACAAACATGTTTATCATCTTCTCCAATACTCTTATCTGTGTCCTCTCAGTGAGATGAGAAATGTACTCCTTAGACTACAAGTAACTGATGCTTTTATGGCTCCTACATGTGGCCATAATAACAGACACATGACAAATAAACAGAGGAACCTGTGGGGCCATCATACCAAGAAGGAGACACATACTAATAATGCACAAAATGTGCACATTCATCCCTCTAAATATTTTTGTAGATAATTTTTCAGATAGTTGAAATTATTAAGGTTTGGTAAATTCATAATATTTTATAACAATTATCATAATCCAAGCCATAGATTAGTTAATAAATCTATATAAAGAAGTTCTTTGCATGTAATACTTAATTTTATGATTTATTTATATTAAACTATTTTATGGTTTGCCTGAAATATATGCTATTTAAAGATAGATTATTGGTTATACCTTTAATTGACATATACTAGCTGTGTTTATGACATACAGATATCATGCCCACAGTCATGTATACACCATCAAGTCATAAGTTCAGGACTAATGTATCAGTTACTTCAGGGACTTTCTTTGTTGGAAGAACATGTAAATTCTCCTTCTAGAAGATTTTGAAATATTCAGTACACTGTCATTTGCTATAGTCATGGTGAGCCAGCTCTTTTGGTGTAACACAATCCCTGTCTATTAAACCAACATCTCTTTGTTCTCTGGCCATTTCTCCATAACAGTCCAGTCTGCTGTAAGGATATGAGAACCTGTGTATTGACAATAGAGAGTTCAATCCATAGTCATTTTAGAAAACAGTATGGCACTTACTATTTTCCTTAAAAAAAAGACATTCTGTATGAACGAGAAACTCCATTTTGGGATTATTTTCTTTAGACACCTGCACAGGATTAATTCTGGCATTCCTCAAAATAGCCAAGAAATAAAAACAAAGAGCAGTTAGGTGGGGCAATGAATGTTACAATCACAAAGAAATGTCATTCAGCCTCAAAAAGCAGAGCATCATTTCACTTGTGAAAACATGGGTGAATGCAGAGGTCATGTATTAAGAGAAATAAACCAGGCATGGGAACATTAATACACATGACCTTTCTTACATGTTTTATTGAAACCAGTAGACTCAGAAAGAGGCAGTGAGCGGAGAAATGATTTTTTATTTATTTATTTTTTCCATACATTGTTTTGTTTTATTTTTTCCATTCAAGAACATAATTAAAGAAATAAAATTTTTTTCCTTTCTTCCCCT
>PVIU01026425.1:0-22029 GCA_004026605.1 Ondatra zibethicus | reverse complement strand
TGGCTGAAAGACACTTAAGGAAATGTTCAACATCCTTAGTCATCAGAGAAATGCAAATCAAAACAACTCTGAGATTCCATCTTACACCTGTAAGAATGGCCAAGATCAAAAACACTGATGACAACTTGTGCTGGAGAGGCTGTGGAGAAAAGGGAACACTTCTGCATTGCTGGTGGGAATGCAAGCTGGTACAACCCCTATGGATGTCAGTGTGGCCATTTCTCAGAAAATTAGGAAACAACCTTCCTCAAGACCCAGTAATAGCACTTTTGGGTATATACCCAAAAGATTCTCAATCGTGCCACAAGGACATGTGCTCAACTATGTTCATAGCAGCTTTATTCATCACAGCCAGAAACTGGAAACAACCTAAATGCCCCTCGATTGAAGAATGGATAAAAAAATGTGGTACATTTACACAATGGAGTACTACATAGCAGAAAAAAATAACGACAGCCTAAATTTTGCAGGAAAATGGATGGAACTAGAAAGCATTATTTTGAGTGAGGTAACCCAGACACAGAAAGACAATTATCACATGTACTCACTCATAGGTGGTTTTTAAACATAAGGCAAAGAAAATCATCTTACAAACCACAATCCCAGAGAGTTTAGACAACAATACGGACACTAAGAGAGACCTACATAGATATAATCTACGTGGGAAGTAGAAAGTATAAAAAGACAAGATCTCCTGAATAGTTTGGGAGCATGGGGACCTTGGGGGAGGGTTGAGGGAGGGAGGGGAGTGGCAGGGAGGGGAGCAGAGAGAAATAAAAAAAAATTTAATTAAAAAAAAAAGAAGGTTGGGGTGAAAACTATGTTTGTTCAAAAAAGGTATAATAATAGAGGCTAATTCAGTAAATACTTGTGAGCTATTATTTATGGATAATTTACATTAGTATAGTTTTTATATATTGATACAAGTTCAAATTATATTTGTTATTTTTGTTTACATTATTTCTATACCTATACAAAGTTATTCAGTCAGATTGTATCTATGCATGTTTCTACCTCTGTTTAGGACATTTTGTGTATTGATACAACTTTTAGGCTATATTTTCATATTGCATTCTACATTATTCCTACCTCTGATCAAGATACTTATACATTGTTTACATTTTAAGGTCATTATCCTCATTTGTTGCATATTTGTTTACAGATTATTTAATATTCTGACATAAAGTTTTAGTCTTTAAGTTATATAGATATTAAATATTATAGGTCAATAGTTGTTCATATTTGTTGTACATACAGTCAGATAAATTAAGTTATTTAGATACATAGAGATTGTATTCTGTCTAGATACATAATCTTCAACCACCTCAAGGATCTGTAGAACATGGCATTTGAATAACTTAGGGTTCTGCTGACACAATTGCTCCTGGTAGCACCAATCTACTCCCAAGAGAATGTTGAGCACCAAAGACATTCCACTCAGAGTTTGTTTTCTTTTTGGCACAATTGGCCTTTGGGCAAGTAACTGCCCATACCTCAACCACTGACAAAGTATATGGTATCTGGAAATGGATAAATAGGACACAAGGAAAAAGACTGTCAAATCTTGCCAAGATAGGGTAAGATGGTTCTAAAACTTTCTTGCCTCTGAAAATGGCCTGTCAGTTATGCTAGGCCATAGCCAAACTTGGTTGCTTCAACGTTGCAAATGAGAATTTGGGTGATTGTTCAGGTAGCTAATTGTCTCCATTATATATTGCTCACTTTAGAAGCTGCTTGATTGTACTTCCTGCCTGTTCAAGTAATATTATGTCCCTTCTCAGGCCTTCAATGGTGTTGAAGTTAAATAGTTGTAGTTACTGTCCTCTTATGATCTAGCCAGGCCATTTCCTATATAAGACTTAGACTCCTTAGGATAGGATGGTTATTAAAACATGTATCATGCTTTCATTGCTTAATATTGTTTATGCTGGTTATAATTCTAATTAAATTGATATCTATTCCTATTTTACAGAGTTTTGTATTGGGTTTGGAGACCTCTTATTTAAACAAAAGGGGGAGGTGCTGTGGGAGTACATTCTACTTATTTAGCCAATAGTCATTAAGATACCAGCCCACTTGGGCATGGTCTCTCATACTATAAAAGCAGCTGTAAAGTGTGTGCCCATCTCTCTTGCTTCCAGCTCCCACTTCAGGCTGCTAGACTCTGTTCCTGTTTGGGCAGAGGACTGTTATCTAGAACAGTGATTTGTAAGTTTTCCCCTTAAATAAATAACCCTTTTATGGTTCATAATTCTGAACTGGTGTGGGATTATTTTATGACTTCCATTATCAGATCATGAATATCATTGCAGGCCATAAGTGACTAACAATGTATGCTAATTCGATACATAACATTCTAGATAATTTCAGAGCTGGTAAGTTGTGGGAAACTGTCTAATAGAAGAGGAGCACAGCCTCTATAAAGAGGAGCAAGACAGGGGAATCTTCTCGAATATAAACATTATGTACTGTAGCTGTTAGTGATGCAAGCCAACCACACATGAATTACTCCACTAATGAACAGATAAGATTTAGAAAGGAACACGCTTGAAAAGAAGACTATAAAATGTTTGACGTAAGGACTAATTAAGTCATAACAGTTGGGCAAATGACCATGGTTTGCATCTTCACTCATATTTAATGCCCTTCCTCAATGGACTCTCAGTTTTTTATTTGTGCTCCTTTGTTCCTTCAACAATGTAGCTCAAAAACTCATCCTTGCCAGGAATACTGCATATTTAACTTACTATTAAGAAAATGCTTCCTCATTCCCTTAGTACACAGACAGTCGCTCTGCCCCACACTAACTGATATGAAAATGAAAAGTAGGCCTCATGCAAATAATAGAAAGTCCGAAGAATAAAGGAGGGAATTGATGGGCTTCTCATATTCACCTCCAAAATTAAGTTTAATTAACAATTTCTGAAAGCACAATGATATAGAACTTGGGTAACATAAATATAGAATGATCTGCTTTCAACTGTTATGAAGATACTTTTCATAACATAACAAGGGACTTCATCTTGATAGGTGCCAGTTGCCATAATCACTTTCTTGCTATCTTTATGCCATTCAGTTTCCATTTTCTCATAAGCATGTTAGTCACTATTGTATCCAAACTTCTTTCAAGGTACATCACATTTCCTCCTCCACTTCTCTGAAGCAACATTTTCTATAAATGCCATTTTAAGTAGAAAATACTCTCCAATATCTTTTAAGAAGACATCTTGTCATTTGCACAATCTATTCAAAATTCTGGACTTCATGAACATTCAGTGTATGGAATGTCTGATTACTACAGAATCCAAAAATTAAGTGTTCCAAATAGGTTTCATCAAAGTCATTTAATTAGAATTTGAATGAATGTGATTTGAAGCCAGATCTCAGACTTTATTTCTGAAAGTGGTGCCATCTTTAATGATGGAGGAAATGCATAATAAATGACTATTACAATGAATTGAAATGAATTTAATATTTGAAGACAATCAGGGGGTAGTGAGTGGTTAGAGACAAAAGAAGGCAGGGAAATCAGCTGTCATGGAAAACAATATGAGGTTGGTTTGTGTTTTTGTGAATATTTAGGGATCCCAGTGTGATACCTTCCTTTACTGGGAAAGACCTCAGAGACTCACATTATTGTAGAGCAGAAAAATTAAACATTCCCTGGTAACTTTTTTTTACTCTGAATAGAAGGGCGTTCTTTAAATGCTAATGTGTCTTCTTTACCACTGTTTCCTAGGGCCAGTTACCTGAGTGGAATCCAGGTTGCCTCCTTAGCAAAAGATGATTTCCTGATCTTCATTCAGGAAAGGCTTACTTCAGCGGGAGTCCCAGGTGAGACTCTCGTTTTACAATTTACTTTTATCCACTCACTTAGTGGCAGATCATATGATATGGTATTGTCCCCAGCCTCTTTATCGCTGATATGAAAAAGAACTCTAATGCTGCTCAGAATTTTAATATTCTCTAGATTATGTGTAAAGAAATAATGACCTGTGCACGCCAAATAGCCCCTTTGTCAGTTTTAGTCCTAGCCTGTTGTTAAAATGTGCCTGTTGGGGCTTGGAATTCTGCCTTTGGGCTCGTATTAAGTTTGATTCTCCTTATCTCAAAGATTGCTGATATCTACTATGCTAACTTTAGTCCCTTTGGGCTTTGAGTTGAAGATGCTAAAACCAGTAAAATATAGCCTAGGCCAAAATAGATTCAGTTTGAAAATACAGGAGAATCTTCTCGTTACAGTACATCTCCTATTTTTGATTAAGATGGTAGCACAGTTTTTAACAAAGAAAAGGAAATCAGTTGCTATAGAAATAATATCTCTCTAGAATTTTTGACATGCAGAAAAATGATAGATGCCCATTCTGAAATAGTTCAGCCATCAGACATTTTATTTTCAGTTTAGATATTGTAGTTTTGGGTGAATCAAAGTCTGGGCTATAAGTCAACCCTCTTGGGGTTTGCTCTTGAACTTCAAGAGCTTTTTGCATTTACAACCTTGTTTTGCCCAGTTATGTTCAATTTAATAAAGGTTTTTTTTCAGCTTTTATCTCTTACTATGCAAAAGTCCCAACATTGATTAGTGTTCACTGACAGCAGATCATGCCCTTTAATGCATTTACACATTAGGAAGGATTTCCACAGCTCTGAGCATAAGGAAGCTAGTCAATTAAGACTATTTAATGAATAAATGTGTAAAAGGAAGCCAGAATGACAGAAACATGACAGATAAATGATCAAATTTTTAAATCTACTTTGTGCAACCTTGTATGTTGTAGTAGCTTCAAATATAGTGTTGTCCAGATGTCTAATCATGAAAAGTTTAGCACAGAGAATTATGCTATATACATATAATAACTATAACAAAAATTAGAGATTGTTAACATAATTCATTAATACCAAAGAAAATAATATAAAGAATTCTTTTAAATAGGGTTACTATTGCTTCTCGCTGAACGCCACCGACATGGTGTTCAGGCGCTTTGCAGAGGTTGGCCGGGTGGCCTACTTCTCCTTTGGGCCTCATGCTGGAAAGCTGGTCGCTATTGTAGCTGTTATTGATCAGAACCGGGATCTGGTGGATGGACCTTGCACTCGCGTGAGGAGATAGGCCATGACTTCAAATGCATGCAGCTCACTGAGTTCATCCTCACGTTCCCACACAGTGCCCGAGAGAAGTATGTACAAAAAGCATATCAATACGAAATGGGCAGCCACAAGATGGGCCAAGAAGATTGATGCCAGGGAAAGGAAAGCCAAGATGACAGATTTTGATCGCTTCAAAGTCATGAAGGCAAAGAAAATGAGGAACAGAATCAAGACTGAAGTCAAGAAACTTTAGAGAGCAGCTATCCTGAAAGCCTCTCCCAAAAATGCGCCTGTTGCTAAGGGTAAAGTTCCAGCCAAGAAGGTGATGGAACCCGCGAAGAAGGCTGCAGGCCAGAAGGCAGCACCTCCTGCTAAAGGTCAGAAGGGTCAGAAGACCCCAGCCCAGAAAGCGCCTGCTTCAAAGGCAGCTGGCAAGAAAGCATGAGGCTGTACAAAGGAATAAAGGTTTCTTTGACATGTTGGCAATATTGCTGTTATGGAACACCATGGACAAATGTAAGTTGGGGGGGGAAGGGTTTATTTGGCTTACATTTTCACACCATAGTCCATCACTGAAGAAAGTTGGTACAGGAACTCAAGCAGGGAAATCTTGAGGCAGGAACAGATGCAGAGACCATGGACAAGTGCTGCTTACTGGCTTTCTAACCCTCTTTCTTATAGAACCCAGCACCACCAGCCCAAACATGGCACCACCTACAATAGGCTGGGCCTTCCTACATCAATCATTAATTAAGAAAATTCTTTATACTGGATCTTATGGAAGCATTTTTTCTATTGAGACTCCCTCTTTTCAGATAATTCTAGCTTGTGTCAAGCTGATATAAAAATAGTCAACACAGCAATGTCAATAGAAGAAACTACACATAATATAACAGTAAATATTGCATAATATACTACACAGTAATCATTATAACTAAGGTTAAGATCAGGTGAAAAGTATAGCCAGATCTCAGCTTCCTGACCCATCCTCCTACCCTGGACTGAAATCCAGATCATACTGGGGTATGCATAAATACTCCGTGGTGAAAATTTCTGCAAATTTCCAGAAATATGACTTGTAGGTCTTTGGAAGAAACTGTTTATAGCAAGAGATCTCATCAAAGATGCTTCCTACAAAACTATGTAAGAAGCATTTTGGAGACAATGATGACTATGTATCATAGGAGCCAATGCTGGAGACACTGTGCAGGGCAGAAGCCTTCCAAACTGAGCGCATTTGATCCAGGAGGCAATCCCTTTTCCTCCTGCAATATCTCTCAAATGACTTCTGATTACAAAACTTTAATGCCAGATGGCAAATGAAAGTTACTCACAGGACTCTTCTGCAACTTTACAGAGCAGGCAAAAGGGGAAGGTTGGGGAATGCCAACTCATTTGTAATGGGCATACTAAGTAAATCATCATGGACATGCTGCCTTTCACATCTTCAGCTGGTACCCGTCCTGGCTCCTGTCTGACAGCTATCACATCAGGAGCCAATAGTAGGAAGCACTAAAGTCAGCCCTCCAAGCCAAGAGAGACTCTGAGGCATTCTTACTTTACTCTACAGGACTTTGGGTTGCTTCATTTTATAGTAACTGATAACTAAGACATATGCCAATTTCTTGTATCTTTCTTCTTATTTCTACTCTAAGACGATTGATATCTTTATTGATAATTTTGAAATTCTGGTTTTCTAAGTCGTCACTGCAGTGTAAATATTACTTTTACAAATAGAAACAACAGCTTGAAAAGGAGATGATTCTTATTTCAAAGAGCTGAACTTTATGTTCCACACTGGAATTTATAAATGACATGTTGGATGTTGAAGGAATGTTATATGGGCAGAAGTTCATGAAGTGGCTCAATAGTCATATGAATATTATATAAATTTTTTAGTGGGTTGGAGAAGGCTATAGTCATATCACTTCCTATTATGAGAATCAAACTGTCAGCCAGTCATCAAATTTGCTCCTACTCAAACTTGAGTGAAGAGATTTATCAGGCACTTGTTTTTTTTTTTTTTTTTTTTTTTAGTGTAAGTCCACAGAGTCCATGGAGTTGTACAGAGTGAGAAATTGGACTTCAAACTCAGCTTTTCTTTTTGATTAGTAATTGAGACGTTCTTATTTTGCTATTAAATACATGCCCCATCTTCTTCTGTAACTACTTTCTATTACCCTCCTGTATGCAGGAGAAGGCTAAACATTCTGACTGCATTCGTTTGGGCATTTAGGAGATGGTATTAACAAAGCCAGTTTAGGGAGAAGAAATGGAAACTTACAGAGAACACATAACACGGGGCATCCTTCTTCCATGTCATTCCTTCCCAGTAAGTACTTCAGGTCCTCTCTCACTCTCGGTTTCACACCTTTACCATACCATTCTTAGCATGCTAACTACATGCTTGAATATATTTCTTGTTTTGCAAAACAGTCTACTCTTGTCCCTTCATACCCTCCAGATGCATCTACATCTCTAGAAATTTAACAAAACAAGTACTGACTGAAACTCATGGCTACTGATGGAGAAATCACACTGATGCTTAGCCACTGGTTAATGTCCAAAATGCAGCATGCCAGCCCAGCAGATTTATTCATACCAATAACAGCAAAGCTGGTTTATGAACTTTTACAGTTCTTTTTCTGAGTGCTCTTACTAGATACCCTTTCTCTTAGGTACCTGGTTAATTCCTTTTTAAAAATTATTTTTCTAAATGTCCATATCATAGTTAGGGGTTCTATTTCTGTGAAAAGACATTATAACTACACAAACCCTTAAAAGAAAAACATTTAATTAAGGTGGTAGCTTACTCTTTCAGAGGTTTAGTCCATTAGCATCACGGTGGGGAGCATAGTCGTGGGCAGGCAGACATGGTCCTGGAGAAGAAGTTGCTGCATGTTGATATGCGAACACCAGGAAGTAGACTGACTGGGCATGGCTTGAGCATATATGAACCCTCAAAACCCACCTCCACAGTGACACACTTTCTCCAGCAAGACCACACCTCCTAATAGTGCCACTCCTTTTGGGGGCCATTCTCTTTCAAATCACTACATTTCACTCTTTGGCCACCAAAGGCTTGTAGCCATATCATGGTGTAAAAATGCATCCAGTCCAATTTCAAAAGTCCCCATAGCGTGTCACAGTGCCAATAATGTTTAAGTCCAAAGTCCAAAGTCTTTTGTGAAATTCATATAATCTTTTAACTATAATCCCCTATAAAATCAATACAAAAAACAGAGCACATATTTCCAGCATATTATGGTGCAGGATATACACCATCATTCCAGAACATAGGGAAAGGGGCATAATGAGGAAATACTAGACAAAAGCAAGACTGAAAAGCAGCTGAGCAAACTCCAAACATCTCTATGTCTGATGTCAAAATTCTCCTCGGATCTCCAATTCCTTTCATTTTTGTTGACCGCAGCATACTTCTTTCTCTTGAGTTGATTCTGCTCCCTGTTAGTAGCTTTCCTTGGTCAGGATCCAATGGCTTTGGAAATCTCTAACATCTTGGGTTCTCCAAGGAAATCCAGGCTTCAACTTTACAGCTTCAAGCAAGGGCCTCTAGACCTCCAGCAGCGACACCCCTGATGCATGCCTGGCCTCAGTGGCTTTCCTTAGTCTCGGGGCCAATTCTATAGCCCCTTTCTTCTATCCTAACTCTACAACTATGACTGAAGCTGCCAAGTTCTGCAGCTTAATGGAGATGGAACATGGCCCCATTATCCAATGACATCCTCGCCAGTTTCTTTCCTTCATTGCCCAAGCTTGGCTTTTGCAAAACTGGATCTGTAGACCAGGCTGGTCTCAAACTAACTGATCTGCCAGCCTCTGATTTCCTGGTGCTGGGATCAAAGGTGTGCACTGCCACACTCAGCTCTAAGATGTTCTTTAATTACTTTTCACAAATTGGAAACTTTGCTGGATGGGATCTTGTCCTGAGGATCAGCACACATTTTATTCTATGTCTTAATCCATTTATCTCCTTGAACATAGGATTTAACTCTTTTCCACTTCCTGGTGTCCTTTTCTCAATCCATACATTTTGTATTTTTGTTTTCTGGGCATAAATCTTCATTAGAGTTAACACTAATAACCACACAACAGCCTCTACTCTGCTGTTTTGAAATTTTTTCCACCAACGTAATAATTCCAAAACTGTTCACTTTAGCCTTTGGCAGACTTTTCAGATAAGTCCAAAAAGCAGCCACATTCTTCATCAAAATATCCCAAGACCAATCTCTATGCCAGATCCTGCCATTCTCCTCCTCTGAAACCTCCTGATCAGCTACACACAGTTAAAATCACACTCAGCACCACTATCTTCCATGTTCCTACTAGTATGGCCCATTAAGCAGCATTTAGGCATTCAACTGCTTTTCTAATCCACAGTCCCAAGGTCCGTATTCCTATAAATAAAAACACAGTCAGGCCGATCACAGCAATACCCCAGTCCCTGGTACCAACTTCAGTCTTAGTAAGGCTTTCTATTGTTGTGATGAGACAATATGACCATGGACAGCAACTCTTATAATGAAAACATTCAACTGGGGTGGCAGCTTACAGTTTCAGGGGTTTAGTCCATTAGCATCACGGTGGGGAGCATAGTGGTGGGCAGGCAGACATGGTCCTGGAGAAGGAGCTGCTTCATGTTGATATGAGAGCAACAAGAAGACTGTCTGACTGGGCAGGTCTTGAACATATATGAACCCTCAAAACTCACCTCCACAGTACACACTTCCTCCACAAGACCACAGCTACTCCAACAAAGTCATGCCTTCTGTTGTCATTCCCTTTGAAGGCTGTTTTCTTTCAAATCACCGTAGTATGAGTGTTTTGCTCCTGTGTATGTCTGCAACATGTGCACGCTTGGTACCCATGGAATCTAGAAGCTGGCACTGGATTCCTTTAGTAAGTAGTTATAGATGTTTATAAACCACCTTATGGGGGATGGGAATTGAGCACAGGCTCTTTGCAAAAGCAGCCATGCTCATAACCACTCCAGCCTCCTTGTTCATTTTCTTATATCTCCTTGTTAGGTTTTTAGTAATGACCTGGAGATTAGCAGTTTCTGACTGATACCATTGTCTCTCCACTTCAGGGATAGCATCTCTCATTTTTAATTCCTAACACTGGTGGCTCTTTGGTTCCTTTACTTCTCTATAAACTATTTAGTTCAAGGATTCTCTAAGTTCATCCCCAAACTGCCTTTTCTTTTCTTACTATACTTTTGCCTAGGTGTTCTTATTCATTTCTATGACTTTCAAAATCATTTGTATTCTAGTGACTCACATTCATTTTTCTTTCTCCACTTTCCTTTCTAGGGTCTAAATTTATATATCCAACTTGCTTATTTCAATGTGTCAAATGAATTTCTGAAATTTGCATTCTGGAAACAGATCCATCCATTTTTCACAGGAAGACATATCATTGTTTCCATATTTTAAGTAAATGGCACCATCACTAGCCATTGCCAAAGTTAGAAATCTGAGAACGACTCTTGATCTTTTCAGTTCTTTAGCCCTTCACATTTGATCTATTGATGGAAGCTGAACCTTCAAGACATATATGTTCAATCTGAGACTGCCTGACCACCTGAATCCCGCTTTCACCTAAGGCTTAGACCATGAAAGAGGTCCTTAATGGTTTTTCATGTTATATACCACTGCCCCTTTTAAGTCCATTCTCTATACTGGAGCCATTTGATGTAAGTCAGCATTCTATTGCTGCAACAAATACTCCAAATGGTCAACTTACAGAAAGTAGAGTTTTCTTTGGGGGTTAAACAGAGCTCAGTTCTATAGTTTTCATTGAAATCCAATTGGCTCCATTGCTTTTAGCTATGAGGGTGGTACATCATGGTGGGAGCCTATAACAGAGCCAAACAATTGCTACATTGTTAGCAATTGAAGAGAGAATGAAGGAGGATGGATTGGAGTCTCATAACCCTTTCTAGTGCATGTCACCAGTGCGATGAAAATACAGAAGACTCTAATACGGGGCTCTTGGGATATGGTCCAGTTATAAGCTGTAACACATGCAAAGTTTTGTAAAATGTACCCAAGATTATTTCTAATTCTGCTTTCTATAAGCCTCTTTTTATCGGTCTATTTTACTCTTGGAATAATATGTCAGTTTGTAAGTGTATTTTTCGGTGATATCCTGAGAGGTCATCACATTTATACTTGAATTTCCCTTCTCCTCTTAAGGCTCCTGCTCTTTGCTTTATTCTCTGCCTACATTGGCCTTCCATCAGTTCCCAGGGTTCTCCACAGCTTCCACGAGCTCAGAGGACTTACTGGTTTTGCACATATAAATCAGGTGAACTGGAGAACCTTGTTTTAGACCTTTCTTAATTGTTAAAATAAGAACAATTTAAATGACCATCACAATGAAAAGGTTTAAATGATTTACAGCCAAGTCATACCATGACTTCATTAAATCATAGTGACCAATATTTAATTGTTATGAGACTATGTTAGGAGGCTATATATCTTTATAGAAATATCTCTTGTCATTAGATTTTAAAAGTAAGTTGTAACTTTGCACAAACTGAAAAATAAGTTGTCGATGATACACAAAATATGTATGTTTCATATAATAATATACATTACAAAGTATTTATTAAAAATATATTCAGAAAAAATTATATTGTTCTTCTTATGTAAAAAATAACATTATAGTTTATAAAATGATTTCCATTGGTCAAGCACCTTAAATGTTTTAATATCTAATTTATTTTTCCACAGAAAGTTGAATTTGTTTTAATGGTTTGGTTAAACCTTTCTGTAATAAGAGGCTTCTTTCTAGGTGTGATGATGTATCTTTGTAATATTCCAGCAGGCAGGAGGCAATTACAGGAGAATTGTCACAAATCTGAGTACACCTTGTCTACATAATGAATCCCAGGCCATCTAGGACTACAAAAGGAGACCATAGAGAAAGGGGGGAGGGAAGGATGGAGGGAGGGATGGGAGAGGGAATAAGGGGGAGAGAGAGAGAGAGAGAAAGAAAGAGAGAGAAAGAACTCTCTCCTTAACTTTTCTTATTTGTAGCAAGGAGGAGAGGTCTGCATTCCCAGTGTCTGACTAGCTTAAGCCCCGAAATAATTACACAGAACCTGTATTAATTAAATGACTGCCTGGCCTATTAGTTCTAGCCTCTTCTTCTTAAGAGTTCTCACATCTTAAACTAACCCATATCTAGTAATCTGTGTATCACCACGGGGTCATGGCTTACCGGGAAGATTCTAACCTATATCCATCTCAGGCAGGAGAAACATGGCATCTGCCACACTTCCCTTCTCTCTCCCAGCCTTCTGTTCTGTCTACTCTGCCCACCTAAGGGCTGCCCTATCAAAAGTCCAAGGCAGTCTCTTTATTTAACCAATGAAAGCAACAGAAACAGAAGGACCTCCTACACCATTTACTGTTTTCTAGCATGTCATGCACTACATGTATAGGTAGACAGGAAAACTAAACTGAATGCAGGAGGAAAGAAGGTGGAGTCGGCAAGACACCATGTAGCTGCTGAAGGAGAAAGAGGTTAGAACCTTACTGGTAAACTACGAGCCTTGTGGTAAAACATAAAATAATAGAAATGAGTTAATTTAAGACATAAGAGCTAGCTAGGAATATGCCCGAGCTGTTGGCCAAGCAGTGTTGTCATTAATATAGTTTTGTTTGATTGTTTGGGACTGGGTAGCCAGGAAACCAAAGCAGAATCTCTGTTGCAAATATGTAAATGTCAGAAACTCTAATACAAAATGCATATATTTCCTTCATATTTGGATTACAAGTGTCCCTTTAAGTCATGTATAAAGTTTTGTCACCAGCCTTTAGTTCTATTGGGAAGTGGCGTCTTTGTGAGTAAGGCTTAAGAAGGTAGTGACGTCACTGGAACCTTACCCTTGAAGGGGACGTTGGGACCCCCAGACCTGCTGTGAAATAAACAGACTGTTTCCATGAGTGCAACTTCTATGATAAGCTGGGCTACCAGAAGCCCAAAGAAACAGGCCCAACCACCTGAGTCCAGAAACCCCACATCAAAATAAATCATTTCTCTTTTCAATTTGATGGTCTCACATATTTGGTTACAGCAATTGGAAGTTGACTAAGATGGATGTAATAAAAAGAAACTATGGGCGTGACGTGCAGGCAAGAACTCTGCCCGAGTCCCATTGGCTTTTAATGTTCGAGATCTGATTGTCCTCCAGAAACGTAAGAGCAAAGTGTCATCCCTATGACTAAGGGGACTTTTTCTTGGCTAGCATTTGTCTTCTTAGTTAAACTTCATGCAAATTAAAATTCTTGCAACCCTCTGCAAGACACAGTGAGAAATTCACTGGAATGGAAGAGAGATGATGTGTTTGAGCGTGTGCATGCAAGTACGGGCTTATCTGTTTTAATTTGAGCAAAATATATGGAACACAGAATTTGATTGTTTTATTCCATGTACAGTAAAGCAGCACCAAACAGATTCAAGGTGTTGTACGAGTGACTCCACTCTTCCCTCCAAACAGATTCAAGGTGTTGTACGAGTGACTCCACTACTACCTCCAAACAGATTCAAGGTGTTATACGAGTAACTCCACTCTCTACCTTTGCCCTCTTTCCATAATGAATACGTTGGGAGATACCTGATCACACTGTGAATCCCAAGTTTGCATTTGCTCTAAATAAAATTAGCCTTGGGCCAGGAGGTTAAGTTAGTGACTAGTGAACAGAAAAATATTCATAGAGCATCAGAGGGCATCTGGAAGAGATAAAGAGATGTATTGGAAGTGGTATGGAGGGTTTGGGTGATGTGGGTTAGCTAGTTGAGACCCAGCCTCTCTGAGCTAGCAGGCTTTCAGCCTAGTCTTTGAATCTTGAGTCTTACTTATAAATAGAATGATTGAGATTTAGTTAAAGCTACCTTTAGTGGTAGTGACAGAGTTGTTGACTTCAAAAGCAGAATTCCTACCAGACTGTGGCCTGAACAGTCAGGCCACTGCTAGAGAAGCAGGCTGGTTACTGAGGAGTTGCTGTTGTTGGCTGAAGCAGCAGAAGATTAAGGTAGAGCCACTGCACTGAAGATAAAACAGCAGAGATACTCTCCACCCATGGGGCAGTCACCGCTCTTCCTCCGTGTCACTCCTCCCTCCTCACTCTGCTCTGGGAACAGAACATTTTAACTCAGCTCCGTGATTGAAGGTCATTGTTTGATCTGAGGCAAATATTACTTCCTTGCCTCCATTTAATGTAAAATAAGAATTAAAGTAACTTATCTGCTATATATATGTCCAGCAACCTTGTGAGAATCAATTATTCTTTCATCTCTCTCTATTTTAGGTATAGCATACTTACGTATAGACATGCACATGTGTACTTCTATCAGCTATACCAACTCATTTAAAATGGAAAAAGTAATTTTGTCCTTTGTGACATACACAGTGTTTTTGGAAAAAAAACAAATAAATAAAATATGTCAGATTTTGGGCCCTCCTTGAAGTTGGTGACCCTGAAAAAGCAGAAGTTAACTAATTATTTAATGTTTTTTAAATTATGTTCTACTAAAATTGAGGTTCAGTGTTAGAGCCCTTAAACTCTTTACCTCTTTTTTTTTTAACCATACCATTGAAAAGCTATCAGGTTCATTGGCAGTCACACTGTCATGTCTTTGATTGTTTTTTTAACACTAAGAGAACAACTCTTGCTAACAGAAGCTTTTATGTGAAGTGTCAAATATCAGTTATTAACTGAATAATTTTTAGATAACTGAACAGCTTTGATATTTTTATTATGTACATAGAAATTAATTTCTCTTATAAAAATAGATTATGCTTAATGAAATGTCTAAGCAATGATTTCTACAGTCAGAATAGAATTTGTTCCTTTTGGTCCAAAGCTGAATATTTTCACTCTTGGAAAATCTCACAGGCATAAATATTTTATACTTAACTTAAATGATGATTTTGTTCCTTAGATTATACTTAAAATGCCAGTATTTTTCAGGGTAACTTTATCATTGTATGAGTGGAGCCATCAATTATCAAACAGCAGAAGAAATGTCATAAAACACCCAAGCATGCGATAATGCCCTGTTTTATGCTTAAAGCATGTTTTATGCTTATTTCCATCCATCCTTTCCTTGTCTCTGATGTTCATTGGCTAATGTAGTTCTACTTGTTCTATATTATTACTTCATATTTGCTTTTATTAAATGGAACAATCAGAGAACTGGAGAGAAATTGAAACAGAAAATTCAGTTTCTACTTTTGTTTGGGTACAAGTGAGGTGTTTTCATGAAACACTATGGCCAATCATTGTTCTCAAAGAGACTTACATAGACTTAATTATCTATAGCCAAGTACTATATTACACTCTGCAAACAAAATATCAGAAAATTTAAAAAATTGTTAAGTGCTAAAGAAACATTATATAATAAAATACCAAGTTCCATAAAAGGTAATTTTGAGGTTTCATATATGAATTAATGGGACTCCCAACTGCATCTCACATGAATAAGTGGGACTCCCAGCTGCATCTCATCCCAGGCTGTGCTTGGTAATTGTTTCCATCAGAGACTGAGCATTGTTCAAGCAGGACTAGAGAAAACAGTATGTGAACCAGATAACTTGTCCCATGAAACAAATAACAATAAATAAACAAAATTGCTTAGAGGGAAATAATAATTTACTTTAAAATCTCAGTGACATAGGGCATCACTTCCGAGCCGCACATCATTTATAACCACCGCGAGTCAGCAGCAAGACTGCAAACCAGAGCAGCTCAGATTAAGAACACATGATATTCAGCCATCTTGAACAAGGTTAGAGTGATGAGATCTCCGGGAAGTCTCCTACTAGCAATGAAGTGCATCGAGATAAAAGGAAAACATGAAGTTTCTGTTTATACCTCAGCGGCCAGGCACACTGCACCAGTCCTGTTAACTCGCCCTAATTTCCCAGGGACAGGAGAATACTAAGACCCTGAGAAACTGGAAAAACTGACCTGCACAATGATAGCTCTGGCTTGCACAACCAGGAACTCAAAGGAACAGAAATAAGTCCGTTCCAGTTTCCATACATGTCTGTTCCTTTAGTGCCCAAGGAAGCAGCAGACACTGACAGCAGGTGGGAGAGACATCACATGACGAATGAGCTGCATGCCAATTGCCTAAGGGTTTACTTAGGTATGCTGGCATTGAGGTGCATAGAAGAATTGGCACAGTGAATACTATCCATAAAGATTTTCCTTCATGCTTTTATTAATGATGATAATTGAAATGTTGGCAGTTGTTGATTTGAGCTGGGTAGGATTCTGAGTAATTCCAGCTTATCAAACCAACATGGAACTTAGTTTTGATAGTTCAACTGTACTTAAGAGGCTTTGCTGTCATTTGACCCTTTAATTGTCGCCGTGCCTCACTTCTGAGTTTTATAAATTTGCTGTCATATTACAGTTTTAGAATTTTCAAAATTGCTCTGCTTGTGGCAGTTGTTGATTTCACATCATTTTATAATATATATGTATATATATGTTGTTTAATGTACTAGGTTTCATTTTACATCCCTATACAAGCAGGTAATTACATACCCCTCCCCTTCTTCTTCATCCTTAATAGTCACATTTTCACTTTTGTGTTCTGTCTCTACTACACTGTAAGTCTGAGAGAAAACATTCGTCTTTGTGAATCTGGCTTATTTTGCTTAATATGGTGATCTACAGATCCATCCCTCTTTCCCTGTAAATAGTTTTGTTATTTATGGCTGTACAAAACTCCATCATGTGTATTTTTTGTATCTGTTCACCCCTTGTTATTTCTGCTTCTTGACTACTTTGACCAGTGCTATGGTAAACAAGGGTTTGTCTGTATCTGTCTACACTTCAGTTAAGTTGGTTTTTATTCTTTTGAGTGTCTGCAAAGATGTGGTACAGCTGAATGGTAGTTCCGCTTTTAATTTTTGAGAACACTCTATACTGATTACAGTGGCTAAATTGATTTTATATTCCTACCAACAGCTGTGTAAGGGCTCTTTCCTCGTACCTATTTTTTCTACGTCAGTTGTTTTTTGTTTTCTTGATAACAGCCATTCTCACTGAGCTGAAACACAGTATCAGTGTGTGTATGGTATGCTGTATGTGCGTGTTGTGTGTGTATGTGTGGTGTGAGTATGTGTTGTATGTATATGATGTGTTGTTTGGTGTGTGTGTAGTTTTGAATGTGTGTATGGTGTAGTGTGTGTCTGTGTTATCTGTGGTGTCTCTGGTAGGTGTGTTGTATGTGTGTTTATGTGTGTTTGTATGTGTGTGCTGTGGTGTGTGTGTGGTGTGTAGTGTGTGTGTGGTATGTATTATGGTATGTGGTGTGCATGGGGTGTGTATGCTGTGTTGCATGTGTGTGTGTGGTATGTGTGGTGTGTTATATGTGTGTGTAGTATATGTTGTGTGTTGTGTGTATGTCCTGTGTTGTATGTGTGTGTAGTGTGTTTGTGGTATTGTGTGGTGTATGTGTGTTGTGTGGCATATGTATGTGTGGTGTAGTGTAGTGTGTGTGTGGTGTGATGTGTGAGGTGTGTGCTGTGGTATGTGTGTGTGTGTGTTTCTAAGACTGGAACATAAAGTCTTATATGTAATTGGCAAGTAATCTACAACTGAATTATCTCCACAACTCTTTTTGTACATTCTGCCTTAGTATCTGGTCTAGTGGAACTGCAGCTCAGCACAGAAAGCCCTGATTTCAATGTAATTTTGTTTTGCATTTTCCTTATGCATAAAGATGCCAAATGTTTTCTTATAAATTTACTGGCCTATTGTACTTAATATTTAAAAATGTCTTTAGTTAATTTGCCCAATTGTTGATTGGATGTTTGTTCTTTGGATGTTTAGCTTTGAACTCATTTTATATTCTGGATAGTAACTCTACATGCAGTGAGCAGGAGTAGACTGCAAAAGTTTTCTCCTGTTAAATTGTCTTCTCTCCACTGTTGTTTCTTTTTCTGTTCAGAAGCTTTTAAAGGTCCATTGCAGTCCCACTTGTCAGTCCTGTTCATTCCTGAGCTACTAGAATCCTACTGAAAAAGCTCTTGTCTCTGCCTATGTCTTGAAAGATTTCTTAGTTTTTCCTCTAGTTGTTTCTAAAGCTTAGGTCCTACACTAAGGTCTTGACTTTATTCTGAATTGATTTTGTTCAAGGTGAAAAATAGGGATCTAGTTTCATTTGTCTGGTTTTGCTGATAATACCAATTAAAGAGTCTGGCTTTGTTCTAGTGCATATTTTGACACATTTGCTAAGAGTCAGTATGTACTGTGTTTTCTATTCTAATTCATTATTTGATTTGTCTGCCCCCCACTACCATTGTTTTATTTACTAGTGCTCTATAATACAGTTTGAAGCTATGGCCAATAGTGTTGTTTTGAATTGGCAGTGCTGCCAGGCAAGAAAACCAAGCTAAGGATGTTGGGATAAAGAAGGGTAGAGTCAGAGGAATAACTAGGAGTCACATAGAAAGCAAGACATGCTGGGAAAAAAGGTATATAACAGTATACAATAAGTCATATGACAATACTTAGATTAATAGAAATGGGTTAACTTCAGTTATAAGATCTATCTAGTAATAAGCCTGAGCTATCAGTCAAGCATTTATAGTTAATAATAAGTTCCTACGTGATTATTTGGGAACTGGCTGATGGTAAAGAAAAGTCCATCTACAAATGGATCCCACCATCTGGTGTAGTCCACAAAAGATCTGAAAAATATTTTAAAAGGTTATAAAAACACAAAAATGTAGCCAAACTTGGCTTCCTAGTCTTGTGTCTCTTATGCTGGCCACAGTACAAAGATGCATCACCTAGCAGCTGCCAGTATACAATGAGCTAGGCTGTCTGGCAGATTTCCACAGTCTCTCACACAGGCAGCCATACAGAGAGATGTCTCCCTGTGGACTTAAACTGCCAGCGCATGCTCCGCCAGCATGCTCCATGGCAAGTGTGAGGGTTGCTCATCTACACAGAAAAGTTTGCATTTGTGCAGTAAGGACAGATTCAGATGAGAAGAACCTCTAAATGGGTCACAGTATATCTGAAAATGTGCATAGGCATGGGAGAGAAAAGAGATGGTACAGTCATAGAAAAGAAATATGTAGTTTTAAAATAATAAAATAAAGTCCTTAAAAAGGAAGTAAAGTAATATAAAAAAGACATATAAAGATGAAAAATGTACAGAGAGTGTGAATCCTATATGTTTTTGTACTGTCTTTGAATTTTTTGGCTTCCAGGACACACTGGATTGTGAGGACTGCTAGATTAAACCAACATATATATTTTGAAAATGTCTTAACTTCAAAATTTAAGTCAAAAGCTGTTTTTTTTTGGAAGGGAAAGGTTATGCTTTTATTTCCACAGGATATGAGAGGCTATGGATTCATTCTGGGTTAAGGAAAATCAGGTTTGATTGAGGAAGACCCCTGAAACTCTGACTGCAGTTATAAGGAAATAAACCTAAAAGAACTACAAGACACGTGACACGTATTTTACTGCTCAAACACATAGCAAAGAAAATCATCTTTGGCTGACTTTTGTACAGTGCACAGTCTCTATTTATATTGATGCAGTTGTGTATGTTACCTTTAAAGGTTTATGCATTTTCAGAACAAGGGAACTAGACACTAATGAAAATGGATGACCCAAGTGATCCAGCATCCACAACAGATTCAAGGCTGCTGGCTGAGATGCTCCAGCCTGGTAAACTATTCCAGCCAATACCTAATGATTATCCTAATTTTATCAAGGTTCCCTTAAAGATAAGAATTCCCACAAACAACAGGAAATAGTTTGGAGAAAAACACCAACATTCCCAAAAAATGGGTTATGGATGTTTATTATCATTTGGGGACGAGTTGTTAATAAGTTTTTATTGGTAATAGTAAAAAAAAAAAAACCTAAAGAGTCAACTTCAAAGATCTCTTTCTAAGGAATGGAGGGGAGCAGAGAAAATGTATAGCTCAATAAAAAAGATCTCTTTCTAAGGGGAACAAAGAATACGATATAGAAATAATAGGATAAATGGTAGATTATTGAACCTACTTTAAAACAAAAGCCAGCTATTAATCTCAAAATCTTTTACACTGATTGGCATATGATACAAATTTAAAGTTAATTTTGTCATACTATATGTATGTTTATACTCTTGTTTAAGGTATTATGTTTATGTAACTTATTAAAATGTAATATATAATTATGAAATACAGCTTAATAGTCATCTCTAGTATCAAACTTATAGTCATGTTAGATATGTTTCCAAGGTCATAAACAGATATATTTAGATAGATAGATGATCATCAAACATATCAAAGACCTATAGGATATGGCATTAAATATGTTTAATAACTTAAGGCTTTTTTTAAAAGTGAGACACATCTGCTTCTGGAAGAACCAATCTGCTTTAGAGAAGATGATAGGCACTAAAGAACTACTGTAGAGAGTTTGTTTTCTTTATGGCAAAAGCTAGTCATATGGGCAAAGAAACTGCCTGTGCTTCAATTGCTAACCGTTAACTGTCCAAAGGACACAAAAATAAGCAACTGCCAAATTTTGTCAAGACAAGGTAAGGCAGTCCTTCAAAATTCCCTGCTTCTCAAAAAAGTTTGTCAGATATTCTGGACCTCTATGCCAAAGATGAATGATCCAACATTACAGAGGAAACTTGGGTAACTGTCCAGACAGCCAGCTGTTTCTGTCATTTCTCTCAATTTTGGAAGTTGCTTGATATGCGCCTCCTGTTTACTCAGATAATATTATATCCTTCTGGGGGTCTTTGAAAGAGTTGAAACTATCTATAACTAGATAGTTATAAATATCGTTTTCCTTAGTTATGATAAGAAGATAAATTAGATACAAAACTTTGGACTCACTCAGTTAGAGAGGTAATAGAGTATTTTCTCTAATTTTGCTAAACACAAATGACTGGATATTGTAACTAAAATTCTTATTTGATAATGTTTTGTTATATATTGTTTCACTATGTTAAAGTTAAAACTTTCTTTTTTAATTAGGCAATCAGAGGGAAATCTTGTGGAATAATCCTTTGTACACTGTGAAGATTTGTCACTAGCATTGGTTCAATAAAAAGCTGATTGACTGGTAGTCAGGCAGGAAGTATAGATGGTACAACCAAACTAAGGATACTGAGATAAAGAAGGGTGGAATCAGAGGAGTTGCCAGGAGACACAGAGGGAGCAAGGCATGTAAGGATAGGGAAAGTCATGTGGCAATACTTAGATTAACAGAAATGGGTTGCCAGGAATCGTGGTGCATGCCTTTAATGCCAGTACTCAGGAGGCCTATCAAGAGGATCTCTGTGAGTTCGAGACCAGCCTGATCTACAGAGCTAGTTCGACGACATTTAGGGCTGTTACACAGAGAAACCCTGTCTCAAAAAAACTGAACAAAGAGAAGGGGGCATTAATTTCAGTTGTAAGAGCTAGTTAGTAATAAGCTTGAGCTATTGACCAAGCATTTATAATGAATAATAAGTTTCTGTGTGGTTATTTGTGAACTGTCTGGCAGGAAAGTATAGTCTGCCTACAAAATGTAGATACTCATATTAATTTTCAAACAAAGGAACTACAATTTTCACAACTTAGCAGTATTTGTAAAACAAATAGTCCTACTTGACAAATTTTATTCTAGTACCATTCATTGGGAAAAGTTAATTTTCTTCATAATGAGTAGCCCTAACACAGAAAACAAGTAGAAAAAAACTTTTCATAGATTCCTTATTAATGCATACCTCAGTTTCTAAAATTCTCCTCTACCTGCACACATATGAATATTCCCATAAGTGCAAACATGCCAGCACACAAAAATGTACACATGTAAACACACATAGAACATAGTTATTATGCAATATAGAATCATTCAGGAAGGAATAGAAGTCTTTTTTTTTTTT
>PVIU01026424.1:0-22027 GCA_004026605.1 Ondatra zibethicus | reverse complement strand
TAGTAAAATTACATAACAAAACTTATCAAGCAAGAATTACAGTTACAACCTATTTTATCTTTTATCATAACTAAGGTAAACTATAACTATAACTATCCATTCTTCAACTCCATCAAAGACTCCAGAAGGATATAATATTACTTAAGTAAACAAGTAATAAGCAACTTCTAAACTCTAAAAATGACAGAGACATCTCGCTGCCTGGACAGTCACCCAAAGTTCCTCTGTACCGTTGGGGCATCCATCTTCAGCCTACAGGCCCATAGTATCCAGGAGACTTTTCCATGAAGCAGGAAAATTTAAAGACAGTTCAGTTACTTTCTTCTGTATCCTGCAGAATGTCTCACAGACTCTTTCATGAAGTAGGAACTCTGAAGGATCATCTCACCTTTAGGCAAGTTTAGTAGTCTTCTCTCTGTGGGTTCTTTGTGTCCTATGCAACAGTCCAGGCGTGAGCAGTTTCTTGCCCAATTCCATAAGGAGCCTCTTCAATGCCCATCTTCCTCTTGAAGTAACTGGTACTGCCAGGAGCAGACGAGTCTCATTTTCATGAAAAGTCCTAAGTTATTAAAACATTAAATGCCATGTTCTGTCGTCTTTGAAAGATATGAAGAATGTCTAAGCATATGTGAAATGAAATTTGGTGCATACCTATAGGTAGAGCATGAAATATTATCTTTGAAATTGGAAAACATAAGTGATATATGAACGCATTGGTGAAAAGGAAAATCTGAAGATCAAGGACTGTCCTGTAAGAGAGAAACCACATCAGTGGAAACATGAATATTTAGCCCTGACTAAATGATGATAAAATTTGCAGGTCAGAGAAATCTCATTAGAATGGGGTGAATTTTAAATCATATGTATCTGATTTTGTCCACATTCAAATGCACATAAATAACATGTGCATTTAATTCACAACATAAAGGTAAAATAGCCTTTTGTCACTGTGCCAGTTGGTACTAGTATTTCCAAAAGAAAACTGCCACCTGCTTTTGTGACTCTGAATCAAAGAGGCAGCTTGCAAGGAAATCAAGGTACCTTATATCTTTAGGTTATGTTCTCAAGCACTTGAGATTATACAAGGCATTATATTTCACTGAGTAGGGATAGTATTTGTAGAAAGAAAAGGTTTGTGTTGGGGGGGACTGTCTGTATCCCTTGAATATTTTGATAAATCATTTTTAGATGCAAAACCCCCACCTGCCTCTTGTGATTAGGGATCTTACAGAAAATTCCCCTTGCCAAAGACTTTTAGAGAGGGGAGATTAGGTACACAGGTGTCTCTGTAGCACAATCCCTCTACCCATGGAATGCTCAGGAGTCAGATGATCCATAGCTCGGTGAGTATTCATACTGTTCAACATTCTTTCCCTAAAAGAGAGAGACAAGCTCAGAAAGCTGCAACTACACAGATGGCATCAGATTGTCTTGCTTCTGCAAGACTGAGGGAAGAAAATAAGACTCACCTATGAAAGTAGATGCCTCTATGATCGCAGATGTTCAATAGGACCTCAAAGGTCAGACAGCCTCTCTCCATATACTCACAGATATAGGGTGACATGTTTACACGCTGAGACCCCATCTCCCTTAAGATCAGGAAGATGTCACAGGAGACAGGCATGGCACTGTCTTATGAGGGTGTTGACTTCACCTTTGAAAAACACTTCTTCCCATCAGAACCTTCAGGAATGTTTTCACTGTGAACAGCAGAGGGACCTGTGAACATCTGGAGGGGATGCCCCTCTACTGGGGCATTGGATCACAGAGGGAGTCCAGATTTCTGGAGCTGTGGGATAGGTTATAAGGAAGAGGGAGTGAGGAGGAAAATAGGAATCAGAGCTTGAATTTTATTTTCCCTGGCATTAGTCTTCCCCAAACTTACTAAATATCCAAAAGGGAAACAACCCAACACATGGAAATACAGGACTCTGCCCTAAAGTTTTTAGACTAGGAAGCCAAACGACCTTGATAAATAGGGGAAGGAGTCTTCCTTAGTGATATTTTTCTTGTTTTCTGACTCAATTTGTAGCAATATAATTACACAAACGTATAACTGCACAGGGAAAGTTAAAACAAACAAATCAATGAATAAATAAATCCCCATAGGTTACAGAAACATAGGTTGCTTTTACTTAGCATGTCTTCTGCACTCATATGTCCACCACCATCATTCAAGCACAATGTAGACACTCTTTTGTTATTGTGAGGTTTTCTGACTCCTCTGCATTCCACAAGCATATGGCTCAGTTTTCAATCTTGATATAAATGATTTGCATTAGATAAATTTTGAATGCCCTCTTCATGAGCCCATATACTTAAGACATTGCCAAAGAATTAAGGTCCAACTCATGTACATAACAAACTTCTGACTCTACATAGAGATTTACAGTTGTAACAAACAGTTGAATTACAACCAATCACTGAAACAGAGTTTCAGTCTCTCATGGGTAGCCACCAGTTAGGTCACAAATACTTTAAATACAGTAACACAGTAACTTACTGCTGGAACAGAACAAGCATCTGTCTTTGAGCAACTTCTCTATATTGCTTCCCAGTGTCTGTAGAAGCTGTTGCCTATGTTTACAAAAAGTACACATCCTTAAATCATCTCTAGCTCTGGGAACTGAAAAACTTACAAATATTTCTTTGTTCCCTACACCTATATGGATTTAATGTTTAATAATTTTCTTTTAAGATTAGCTCAAAATTGACAACAAGCTTTACAGTATTCAAAAACTAGTATCAAAAAAGACATAGAAAAGTGAAGAAAGAAAGGACTATGTTGTCAAAAATTAGACACATAATGGAGCTGGAAAGATGGCTCATCAATTAAAAGTACTTGTTGCTTTTGCAGAAGTCAAAGGTTTGGGTCATAGCATTCATTGGTGTCTCACAATCCTCCATTATGCAAATTGCAGGCCATCTGATGGCTTCTTCAGACCTCCATGGATATTGGGCATGCACCTAGTGCTTTCATATATATGTTGACAAAGTACTCTGCAGCATGGTTCAAAGTATTTCATACCACTCGAAACCTCACCCTCTGCCATTACATATACACAGGACTGGGGAATCCTTGAGAATACAAACAAAACATCAGATCTGAAGAAGAAAACATGACACAACAAGATTTAATGCATTAGGACATTAACCTCAATCTTGTCTAGTAGGTAGGGTTTTGAGTAACATCTGTGAGTGCTTTATAAATTTTCCACTGTCAGCCTGTCAGCAAGCTTATAACCATACATTTTGTGGTGTATGTTTTTTTATTTTATTTGATATGCATGAGTATTTTCATATATGTGTGTGTGTGCTTGCATATATATGTGTGTGAGTGAGTGAGTGTGTGTGTGTGGTTCTACATGTGTGTACCTATGAGGGAGAGGAGAAGCATCAGAGTCCCTGGATTTGAAGTTATAGACAATTGTGAGATATCATGTGGGTGCTGGAGTACTGTGCTATTTATCTCAAAATTTAACTGATATTTTCCTCAGAGGTACCTTGCAGAATGTGGGCAGAGGAAATGGCTCAGTTGGTAAAATACTTTGGGATAATCATAAGTACCTTAGTCAGGGTCCCCAGTACCTACATTAGAAGATTTGTGTGCAATATGAGCTGATTTCCAGGGAGTCAGAAATCGGTGTGTTCTAGGATCTCACTGGCTAGTCAATCTATGCAAAATGTTGAGCTCTAGGTTCAGTAGATTCCCTATTTTAAATACCAAGGTGGAGAGTGATAGAGAAAGACACTGGACTGAAGTGGACCCGCAGGCTCCACATGAACTAGAACTGGGGAACCTACACACAGACAACATGTACACACAGGCATGCACTTATTAGAGCACTAATTTAGATAAAACATGAAGTCAGTATTACATGGTATTTAGAAGTTATCTATTCTTGCCTTTAATAAAGGTCTTGAGTAGTGCTGGCTGTGGCTACTATATCAGGTGATCAATGTCATCAGTCTGGGCCACGAAGTTAACTAAATGGAATGTTAATCATCCATGAAATCATAGTTTAATTGGAGTCAGGAGTTGGAGCTATCAGTTTATTTCATTATCTCCCTTTCTCCTTTGGAGGACACCTGTTAAGTTCATCACAGATTTCTGTGCACCATTTGCTCCATCTCTCCTCATTTTCTCCTTTCAAATTTAATACTTTGTTAACCCAGTTAAAAAAATCATACATAATACATAATATATATGGCATATACAGTACCTATATACATAGACTACACACACACACACACACACACACACATATATATATATATATCTGTACTAACATTAGCAGTACATATATATGTATATGAGATCAATATACATATTGTTTTTTCAAGGCAAAGTTTCTCCATGTAGTCCTGACTGTCCTGGAACTTGATCTGTAGTCCAGAATCAGATCAGGCCTCAGAATCAGATCAGATCCCTGTCTCCATCTCCCAAGTACTGGGATTAAAGGTTTATGCTACCATGCCTGGCTTTGATGCAACTTTAAAATGCTGGATGAGAAAATGTTCAACATTATTCTGTTAATAATTAGAACCCATTATCTTTTTGCCAACTGAGTATTTCTTAGATTTTTTTCAACATTTGAATATTTGTCCCCAGTTCCTTTGCAATTTTACTAGAGTGTTATAGTTCAGAACTGGTTGTTGTCAATCATTTGTACAATACGTGTTTGGCAAACATTATCTCACTTCTGTCTGTGTGTACTGTCAACACTAGTACATGTGAAACAATAATTACTCCCCAGGAAGTGTGGGCTCCACAGAGCTGAGCTTTCACCTCTGTAATTTCATTGTGAACTGGCCTTTCTGACTGCATTTGCTATTTTGGTAAGCTTTTATACTTTTATGAATATAAATGTCTGGTCTACACAAAGATTAGATACCCCAAAACAATAGAAATAAAAAATGTGTGTATGTGCGTGCATTTGTGTGGGCGTGTCTTCTGCATCTATATGTGTGTGTTTTCCTGCGAATGATATAAGCATACCTCTATAATTACTGAGAAGATTAGTCCTGAGGACAACTATGTTGTAGAATACTTTCCTCCAAATTAAAATTTCCCTCCAAGAAGAAGAGCACTAAAGACTTAGGAAATAAACATATTTCAGAAATAAGAAAACTCAGCCATACAGGATTCATGACATACTCTCCAGAGGTTATAGAAGCTTTTTTTAAAATTCTACTGAGGGAGGAGAGCCTGAGTTTCTAAACTGCCTAGAAAAGATTTTCAGAACTGTTGAGTTTCCCTGACGTCATGCAGAGATTCAGGGATAAAGATTCCCTGAATAATCATGCTTATGTGAAGATGGATATTTCAATGAAGCAACTGCATTCAAGTAAGGACCACACCTGTAAGAAACCCTGTAATCACACTCTTATAAGAAAGTCTGTTGGGGGCAGTGGAAGGATACAGCAGGTGACAACTGGTGTTCAGATGTCATCTCACCACAGTAATGATTCTCTGATGGAGGAAAATTCATCTATGCAACACCTGTAGGACCACTGATTCTGGAAATTGTTATTCCTGTCTGTAATTTCACATGAGCAAAAGCACTTTGGTGTCTCCCTAATACCTGCACTGCAGTGTGTAATTTCATACGATATTAATTTGGGAGTAATCCTGGGAGTTGAGCTTATTTTGATTCTTTTTCTTCCAGTCATTTGCCAAGGACTGAGAAATCCTCTATGTGTTACACAAAGATATTTACAGAATCTTAAGTTAACAGACAAAAATGAGGTAGATGGCCCAGCCACGTATGACGGAAGTGGCAAAGTTCATAAGTCCATCACAGCTGCTTGACAAAGACCCAGCAAAGCTGAGCCACATGATGACTGCCATGCCAGCTTTGGTTTTCACTTCCTCTGTTTCATATTAAGCAAAATTTTAATTGTTTTTACAATTTGGGAATATTGAAATGATGTAAAATTTCTTATGAATCATTTATGACTTCTCCCAGGAGTATTGCTTCTAAACTTCCTGAACATACTACTCCTCCAATGTTAAGGGAGATATCCCTATCTACTTGGAGGTATTTTTACACCTTGGAAGTTGTGACAGACATAATGAAATCAGAGTTCTCTTTATGAGGCTATGAGACATTCTTGCAACATCTGTGCCTGTACATATACAGGAACAAGATATTCAAAATAAAGTAAGCTCAAAAAGGTCAACAAGTTTCAATGGGCTAGAGGAATTGGGGACAGTCAAGATTGCAAGCCTCTTCCCACTGTACACTCAGGCAATTGCATGGCATATACAACAACAAAGTTAGATTAGTTGAGGTTGCCTCAGCCCTACACAAAGGCTTATATTGATGATCAAAGGATGGAGTGGAAAGATGACAAAAGAATGAGATATCAGGAAGTTCCGTTCATAGAAAAGTTAGCACAGCAGAGCGACTGTAGAGTCATACGACCAAGGAACAACAGAATGGTCGGATTAGGCATTTTGACAAATTCTACAAAACATGAAATATAAAAAAAGTGTTTTATGCTAGAATTTAAAAACTGCAGCAGCTTTGACCTGAGGATTTTTCTTGGGCGCACTGACTGTTAAGTGGTGTGGGAAGTCCTTCTGTCTATGTGTTGCTTTTATTGGTTAATGAATAAAGAAGCTGTTTCCAGCCAATGACTTAACAGAATATAGCCAAGCTAGAAGAGATATATATAGAGAGAGTAGGCAGAGTCAGGGAGAAGCCATGTAGTCCTGGAGGAGACAGATGCCAGGCATGGAACTTTACCCAGTAAGCTACAGCCACATAGTGATACACAGATTAATGGAGATGGGTTAGTTTAGGATGTAAGAACTAGTTAATAAGAAACTAGAGCTAATAGGCTAAGCAGTGATTTAATTAATACAGTTTCTGAAAGATTATTTTGTGGTCTTGGCAGTCAGGAACCAACGACCAGCCTCCACCAACAGATTGGCCTACCAACATGGGTAAATATACCCACATAAAATCCTTGAAGAACTTGAAAAGGAATTCTAGACACACACACACACAAAAACAGAGTTTAATGAAAGTTCTTGCTCTGTTTCCTAGAAGCAAGCAGAGGCATGATTCCTTTAAGAGAGGTTTTCCTGATTCAGTGATAGTAGAAAAGAAAACTCACTGTTTTGAAACAGTAGTTTCCTGGGCTATGCTGCTAGCATGAAGCGCTGACTCTTTTGGACTATTGAGCATTTAAATGGGGTTTGTGAGCAGAGTGCTACAACTTGCTTACTGGTAATACAGACCTGTTGCGACCCGGCTCTGGATCTGGGGTGGAAAGAATGGCTCTCAGAGGCAGTGAACAGACCTCTGCCATGTTGGACTGGGTAGAACCAAAAGGCAAAGCTGCCTTAGTCCTAGTAACACAGGTTAGGATTTTAAGAAGTACTACTGGACAAAAAGAGTTTCAGATACACAATAGGAAAGATTCTGACATAAAACACCTCTAAATGAGACACAGTGTGTTGAAAAAATGTACATAGGCTTGGAAGAGACAAAGAAATAGAATAAGAATAAAGAATAAAAGAATAAAGAAATAAAATAAAGAAAAAGAATAATGAGACAATAAATGTAATATAAAAGAGTACAGACAGTCATAGATTAAAGGAGTAAAGATAATAAAATAAATATTAAACTCGTAGAAAAAGTAATAGAGTAAGAAACATAAGCAACATAAAGATGGAAGATACACAAAGAATCATGAATATGTATATTATTGTGTTTTCTTTGAATTTTTTGACTGTGAAAGCTAGGTATAGAGAGATATTTCATTGTATGGGCTGCTGAGCTAAACCAAAATATATACTAAACAGTTCTCCAAAATTGTGTCTTCAAAATTTGGGTCTAAGGATATGTTGCTTTAGAAAAGATGTTCTTTTGTTTCCACAGAAGATGAGAACCTGTGGATTTCTTCCAGACTAATGTAGTTTAATGGAACAAGATTCCCCAAAAAGTTGCCTTGAACATCCCCCAAAATTACTTTGCCCAACAAAAAGTAGGAGGCAGCTTGGAGAGAACTATGCACAAATTCCATAAATGGTTGTTTATAAATGGTTGTTTACATTTAGAGGGGGATATGATCTAGAGATGAATACTTTGCATTGGCATGGATCTTGGTCTATTGATACAAATTTAAGGTAAATTTTGTTATATGTACATTTCTACTCTTGATTAAGGTATTATGTTTGTGCAGTTCATTTAAAAATGTAATATATAATTACAAAATACAGGTTAATAGATAGTCATCTATAATAGTCAAGATTATAGTCATGTTAGTTACATTTTCTAGATGTACAGAGATGTATTTCAGATGGATAGTTATTCTTCAGATCTTTCAAAGACTACAGAATATGGCATTTAAAATGTTTTAAAAACTTAGGACTTTTCCTGACGAGACACATCTGCTCCTGGCAGCACCAATTACTACAAGAGGATGATGGGCACCGAAGAGGCTCCTTATTGAGTTTGCTGGCCATTTGGGCAAGAGACTGCTCTTGCTCAGAATGCTTGATTTTATGCTTTGTGAGTTGGACATGTGGGACCCATGGAGATGTGACTGCTGAACTTGCATAAAGGTGAGACAGTCCTTCAGAGTTCTTGCTTCATGAAAGAGACTGGCAGACATTCTGCAGGACACAGAAGAACGTGACTGACAAATTACCAATATAATTTGTCTTTAAAATTTCTTGCTTCATGGAAAAGTCTGCCAGATACTATGGTCCAGTAGGCTGAAAATGGGTGCCTGCAACTTTACAGAAGAACTTTGGGTGACTGTCCAGGCAGCAAGATGTCTCTGTCAATGCTAGAGTTTTAGGAGTTGTTTACAACACACTTCCTGTTTACCTAGGTAATATTATATACTTCTGGAGTCTTTGGTGGAGTTGAAAAATAGATGTAAAGTTTTCCTTAGTTATGATAAAAAATAAAGTAGATATAAATATTGGGACTATAATTCTTGCTTGATAATTGTTTTGTTATATATAATTTTACTATGTTAAAGTTAAAACCTTCCTTTTAATTTAAACAAAAAGAGAAAGTGGTGTGGGAAGTCCTTATGTCTATGTGTTGCTTTGATTGGTTAATGAATAAAGAAGCTGATTTTAGCAAATTGCTTAACAGAATATAGCCAGGCTGAAAGAGATTATAGAGAGAGAGTAGGCAGAGTCAGGAGATACCATGTAGCCTGACAGGAGAAAGACATCGGGGTTGGAACTTTACCCAGTAAGCCTTAGCCACATGGCTATTCACAGATTAATGGAAATGGGTTAGTTTAGGATGTAAGGGCTAGCTAACAAGAAGCTAGAGCTAATAGTTGAAACTCATCACTCACATACTGACCTCCATGATGAGATCTTAGTTTTACATGAGCCAAGGTCAATATGGTGGTCTAATAAGACTGTTCCTCCTAGATACATGTGTTTCTTTCATGAATGAAAAAAACTCACTAAGTTGTGTCTTTCAGATTATTTCATTCAGTTTTTGTACCAACCCCACATCAGACAGAGAGCTGACCTCCAAAATATACAAAGAACTCAAGAAATTGGTCATCAAAAGAACAAATAATCCAATAAAAAATTGAAGTTCAGACCTAAGCAGAGAACTATCAACAGAGGAATCTAAAATGGCTGAAAGACACTCAAGGAAATGCTCAACATCCTTCATCATCAGAGAAATGTAAATCAAAAAACTCTGAGATTCCATCTTATACCTGCAAGAATGGCCAAAATAATAAACACTGATGAGAACTTATGCTGGAGAGGTTGTGGGATAAAGGAAACACTCCTGCATTGTTGTCGGGAGTGCAAGCTGGTACATCCCCTTTGGATATCAGTATTGTGAATTCTCAGAAAATTAAGAAACCTTCCTCAAGACCCAGCAATACCACTTCTGGGTATATATCCAAAGGATGCTCAATAGTGCCACAAGGACATGTGCTCAACTATCTTCATAGCAGCATTATCTGTCATAGCCAGAACCTGGAAACAACCTAAATGCTGCTCAGCTAAAGAATGGGTAGGGAAATGTGGTACATTTACACAATGGAGTACTACACAGCAGAAAAAAAAAGACATCTTGAAATTTGCAGGCAAATGGATAGAGCTATAAAACATTGTATTGAGTGAGGTAAACCAGACCCAAAAAGACAATTATCACATGTACTCACTCATAAGTGGTTTTTAAACATTAAGCAAATCACCCAGAGAACGTAGACGACAATGAGGACCCTAAGAGACACATACATGGATCTAATCTAAATTGAAAGTAGAAAAAGACAAGATCTCCTGAGTAAATTGGGAGCATTGGGGACCATGGGGAGAGGGTTAAAGGGAAGGAGAGAGGCAAGAAGGGAAGCAGAGAAAAATGTAGAGCTCAATAAAAATCAATAAAAAATTCAAATCAGCCCTCCAACTCCTGCTGCAGCAGCTTCTCTGTTCCACATGACCCTGCTCCTGTACTAAGGAGATCCATCCAGAGGGGTAAGTGTGTGCCCGCCCAGCCAGGCATCCAAGAAAGGAGTACAGGGCCCCTCCAGCTCCTGCTGCAGGGGCTTCTTTGTTCCACACGACCCTGCCTCTCCCAAGCCTGCCATATTGTCTATGAGTTCTTTGGCCCAGGAAGAGTTCCTGATCTTGCACTGAGGAAACCCATCCAGAGGGGTAAGTGTGTCCCCACCAGGCCAGAAGGTCCTGGGAATGGAGTGCAGGGCCCCTCTAGCTCCAGTGGCTTCTTTGTTCCACAAAATTATTGAAGAAAACTTTCCAAACTTAAAGAAGGATATTCCTATGAAGGTTCAAGAAGCATACAGAACACCAAATAGGTTGGATCAAAAAAAATCATCTTCTTGCCATATAATAATCAAAACACAAAACATACAGAATAAAGAAAGAATATTAAGAGCCACAAAGGAAAAAGGTCAAGCAACATATAAAGGTAAACCTATGAGAATTACATCTGACTTCTCTATGGAAACGATGAAAGCCAGAAGGTCTTGGACAGATGTGCTGCAGACACTAAGAGACCATGGATGCAAGCCCAGACTACTATACCCAGCAAAGCTTTCTTTCACCATTGATGGAGAAAACAAGATATTCCAGGACAAAAACAAATTTAAACAATACATAGGCACAAACCCAGCCTTACAGAAAGTACTAGAAGGAAAACCACAACCCAAGGAAGCCAACAATACCCATAATAACACAGACATCTGACAGTCCTCCACCAGCACTACTCAAAGAAGGGAAACACACAAACACTACCACCAAAAAAAGTAACCGGAGTTAACAACCACTGGTCATTAATATCACTTAATATCAATGGACTCAATTCACCAATAAAAAGGCAAAAGTTAAGAGAATGGATACGAGAACAGGATCCAACATTCTGCTGTTTACAAGAAACACATCTCAACCTCAAAGACAGACACTACCTCAGAGTAAAGGGTTAGGAAAAGGTTTTCCAATCAAATGGACCTAAGAAACAAGTGGTGTGGCTATACTAATATCTAACAAAATTGATTTGAAACTAAAATCAATCAGAAGATGTAGCATGAGGGCCTGCCTTGTCGGGGTTTCTGTCCTGCCCAGTCCCCCAGCCGTTTAGTCCCAGAGAAAATCACACAGAGAGTCTCCATAAGTTACAAACTGATTGGCCCATTAGCTCAGGCTTCTTATTAGCTCTTGTAGCTTATATTAACCCATTATCCCTATCTATGTTAGCCATATGGCTCATTACCTTTCTTAGCGGGGCAGGTCACATCCTGCTTCTTCAGTGGTCCAGGCGGGAGTACCAGGGAGCTTTCTGCTTCCCAGAATTCTCCTATTCTTATTGGGTCACCTCTGCTTCCTGTCTGGTTTTCCCGCCTATACTTCCTGCCTGGCTACCAACCAATCAGTGTTTATTTAAAACATAATTGAGGGATATAGAATTGTTCTCCCTCACCAAGAAGAGATGGAAATGGACACTTTATACTCATAACAGGAACAATTCATCAGGATGAAGCCTCAATCCTGAATATCTATGCTCCTAATATAAAAGCACCCACACATGTAAAAGAAACATTACTAGAACTCAAAGCACACATCAAACCCCACACAATAATAGTAGGAGATTTCAACACTCCTCTCTCACCAATGGACAGGTCAACCAGACAGAAACTTAACAGAGAAATAAGAGAACTAACAGATGTAATGAATCAAATAGACTTATCAGAAATCTATAGAACATTCTCGAAAATCGATCACATACTCGTTAACAAAGCAAACATCCACAGATACAAAAAAATTTTATTAAGAACCTGTGTACTAATGGATCACCATGGAATAAAGTTAGAATTTAACAACAATCTACCCCAGAAAGCCTAAAACTCATGGAAACTGAACAGTCAACTACTGAACCACTCCTGGGTCAAGGAAGAAGTAAAGAAAGAAATTAAACTCTTCCTTGAATTCAACAAAAATAAAGAAACAACATACCCAAACCTATGGGACACTATGAAAGCAGTGCTAAGAGGAAAGTTCATAGCACTTAGTGCCCACATAAAGAAAACGGAGAAAGCTCACATTAAAGACTTAACAGCACACCTGAAAGCTCTAGAAAAAAAGAGGCAGACTCACGCAGGAGGAGTAGAAGACTGGAAATAATCAAAATGAGGGCTAAAATCAACAAAATAGAAACAGAGAAAACAATCCAAAGAATCAGTGAAACAAAGAGCTGGTTCCTTGAGAAAATCAACAAGATTGACAAACCCCTATCCAAACTAATCAAACAGCAGAGAGAGAACACGCAAATTAACAAGATCAGAAATGAAAAGGGGGACATAACAACAGACACTGAGGAATTTCAGAAAATCATTAGTTCTTACTACAAAAGCCTATACGCCACAAAATTGGAAAGTGTAAAAGAAATGAACATTTTTTAGATAACTACCATATACCAAAATTAAATCAAGACCAGGTGAAAAATTTAAATAGATGTATAAGTTGCAAGAAAATAGAAGCTGTCATCAAAAACCTCCCAACCAAAAAAAAGCCCAGGACCAGATGGTTTTAGTGCAGAATTCTACCGAACATCCAAGAAGAGCTAATACCTATAATCCTTAAGGCGTTTCACATAATAGAAACAGAAGAGTCATTGCCAACTCTTTTTATGAAGCTACAGTTACCCTGATACCAAAATCACACAAAGACTCAACCAAGAAAGAGAGTTACAGACCAATCTCGCTCATGAACATCAATGCAAAAATTCTCAATAAAATACTGGCAAACCGAATCCAAGAACACATCAAAAAACATCATCCATTATGATCAAGTAGGCTTTATCCCAGAGATGCAGGGCTGGTTCAACATATGGAATTCTATCAATGTAATCCATCATATAAATAAACTGAAAGAAAAAAACATATGATCATTTCATTAGATGCTGAAAAAGCATTTGACAAAATTCAACACCCCTTTATGATAAAGGTCTTGGAGAGATTAGGGATACAAGGATCATAGCTAAATATAATAAAAGCAATATGCAGCAAGCCAACAGCTAACATCAAAATAAATGGAGAGAAACTCAAAGCCATTCCACTAAAATTAGGAACAAGACAAAGCTGTCCACTCTCTCCATATCTCTTCAACATTGTGCTTGAAGTTCTAGCAATAGCAATGAGACAACATAAGGAGATCAAGGGGATTTGAATTGGAAAGGAACAAGTCAAACTTTCGTTATTTGCAGATGATATGATAGTGTACATAGGTGACCCAAACTTACCAAAGAACTCCTACGGCTGATAAATACCTTCAGTGATGTGGCAAGATACAAGATAAAGTGAAAAAAATCAGTAGCCCTCCTATACACAAAGAATAAAGAAGCAGAGAGGGAAATCAGAGAAACATCACCTTTCATGATAGCCACAAATAGCATAAATTATCCTGGGGTAACACTAACCAAGGAAGTGAAAGATTTATTTGACAAGAACTTTAAGTCTTTGGAGTAAGAAATTGAAGAGGATACCAGAAAATGGAAGGATCTCCCATGCTCTTGGATTGGTAGGATCAACTTAGTAAAAATGGCAATTCTACCAAAGGCAATTTATAGATTCAATGCAATCCCCATCAAAATCCCAACAAAATTCTTCACAGACCTTGAGAGAACAATAACTAAGTTTATATGGAAAAACAAAAAACCCAGGATAGCCAAAAAGATCCTAAACAATAAAACTATTTCCGGAGGCATTACCATCCCTGACTTCAAACTCTATTACAGAGCTACAGTAATGAAAACAGCTTCGTATTGGCATAAAAACAGAGACGTTGACCAATGAAATCGAATCAAAGATCCAGATATTAATTCACTAACCTATGAACACCTGATTTTTTACAAAGGAGCTAAAATTATATAATGGAGAAAGAATGCATCTTTAACAAATGGTGCTGGCATAACTGGATGTCAACCTGTAGGAGAATAAAAATTGATCCATATCTATCACCATGCACAAATCTCAAGTCCAAATGGATTAAAGACCTCAATATAAATCTGACCACACTGAACCTGATAGAAGAGAGAGTGGGAAGTGGTCTGCAACACATGGGCACAGGAGACCACTTCCTACGTATAACCCCAGTAGCACAGACAATAAGAGCAACAATGAATAAATGGTACCTCCTGAAACTAAGAAGCTTCTGTAAAGCAAAGGGCACTGTCACTAAGACAAAAAGGCAACCTACTGAATGGGAGAAGATCTTTACCAACCCCGCATCAGACAAAGGCCTGATCTCCAAAATATATAAAGAACTCAAGAAACTAGACATTAAAATTCTGAATAACCCAATTAAAAAATGGGGAGTTGCCAGCAGATACAGAGAGAAAGAAGATGGGCATGACATATTGAGAAAAAGTACCAAACCTCATGACTAAGCATAGATAAGAAATATGGTTTAAATTAAAATGTAAGCGTTAGCTAGTAACAAGATTGACCTATTGGCCAAGCATTTATAATTAAAAAATAAATTTTAAAAAGTTACTAATACACTGCTTGGGACATGGCATTATACTTGGACTGGCTTGAAAATTTTACTTTGGTAATGTCCTTATAGTCACAAAAGATACTAGCTTGAGGACAGGCAGTCATATGCCTCTAGATTCTTAAAAATTGGGTCATATTGTTAAGGGTAAAATGGTTATGAAAATTAACAGTTTATCAATGATGTCAAAACATGAGGGAAATGGTTTTTAAAGGTCATTCTGTTCTTTCACAGTTTATTAATGATGACTAAACTTATGGCCCCCAATATGTAAGAGAAAATGTTAAACACGTGTCCAAAATAAAAAAATGATACAATTTCTGTTTTGAAGCTACATGACTCTATTCTTGCTTAGTGAATTCTGTATAACTAAAGAAGCATTCTGGCTGTTAGTCAGTAAGGCTACAAGATTATCATCATCACCATGGCCTGGGTCATCTCTGTCCTCTGCCAAATATTTATATCCTCTGCTGGAATCTGTCTACCACCAGGATGGCTCCCAGCATCCTTCCATTTTCCTTATTCCTTCTTCCTACTTGTTTCCCATCCCCTTATCACCTTTCCATTTCTCCCCTCTCCTCATCTCTTCCATTCTGTTTTCCTTTCTCCTCTCTTCTACTCTACTTTTCTCTTTTCATTTCCCTCTTTTCCTGTTCCTTTTCCCTCCTCTCATCTCCTCTTCTCTCCTCTCTTTTTCTCTCCTCTGCCTGCCTATTCTCTTCAGTGCCATGAATGTATAGTGTTGACGTACTACTGTATGGTTATACACTATAGCACTTGCATCACAGTGTTGGAAGAGCAAGACACTCATGCAAGGCATGCTAATAGTTTAGCAAGTGGGATCAGTTCCCTAGGAACCTTTGATGACAATTATCCCTTGAAAGTTGCAGAGCATCTTCCACTTTAATGAATGCCTGCCAAAGCAAAATTTTTCCCAACTCAATCAAAACCTAATTCCTCTGTTCCGCATGAAAGTGTGGTATTGAAGAAAATGGGATTCACCAGAATGAATGTGAAACTTTGACTGAAAACTTTCCATCTAGAAAAGTGAATTCCCCATTGATAAAAGTGACAAGGACTTGAATATTAATGAAAATTTCCCTATTTTTTGAAAACTTTTCACAATATTATTATTACAATTTTCATCTAAGTAAGATAAAAATTACGTGAGCACTATTAAAATAAAAGGTTCCACATATATATTGTTGCTTTTAGCTGGCACATGTATTGTATTCACGTGCCAGCAACTGTCACTCACTAACAGAAATACCTTACTTTTGTCACTGCCAGACTGTACCACTCCTTAGACTGCTTTTAATGTCTGAACATTCAAGAAATGGTGCAAATTTCCTGTGTATAGCGACCTCTGACAAAGAGGCTTCTGTTTGCTCTCATTTGAATAATTCCTTGCCAATCTCTGTTTTTTCTGTTTTGATTTTTGATGTTTTGAAACAGGCTTTCTCTTTATAGCAGATACTGGCCTCACACTCAGTATATAACCTTGTAGGGACCATTTAACTGCAGGTCTTGCATAAGTGATCTCAGCTACAGAGAGTTCAATGGTGCAATGAACTTCTCATTCCTGGAAAAATGTGTACCAGCTCTTTCTTTTCTTTCATTTATTTCTCCTTCTTCCTTCCTTCCCTATCTCTCTCTATTCATTTTCTTCATTCCTTCAGCCCTTCCTCCCTCTTTCCCTTTCACTCTCTTTCCTTCTTCCTTCCTCCCTTTCTTTCTTTTCTTTCCTTTCTTTCTTTCCTTCTTTCTTTCTCTTTCTTTCTTTCTTTCTTTCTTTCTTTCTTTCTTTCTTTCTTTCTTTCTTTCTTTCTTTCTTTCTTTCTTCCTTCTTGTTCTGCTTCAGCTCCTTCTTATTCCATGATGTTGCATAAGCCTTAGAGTCATGATAGTTCTTAAAGAGAAGAATGGGGCTGCCAGAAGTGTTGACTTGGCCACTAACGGCGACAGTGTGAAAAGGAAAGAGTACACCTCTGGTCTGTATAACTAGCCTATTCAAGGAGCCACAATGTCGGAACACTTTTTAAAAAATAGAGATGAGTAAGGGTGCTGTTTTCTTTTTGCTGCCTATTAAGCCATGGCTAGCCTAGTCAGCAACTGCAAGTCCACTGCTACCACTAGTGGTTAGGCCACAAGAGATACAATATGAGTAAATTCTGTTCCCTCAGACACAGCCTCTTTCTAACCTACAAAAGGAACTTATCTAAATCTCTATCCATCTAAAGAACTCAGGATTCAGTGGTCGAGGTAGGATTCTGTTCCCCAGAGAGGCTGAATAGGAAGCAGCTCACCTAGCTCCCCTCCTTGAGTCTCCCTGAAAGTTCTCCTGCTTCTCTTCACCCCTCCTTAAAATCTCCTCAACACCTCGCTCCTCCCTGCACCTTCCCGTCAGCTAGTTGATGATGCAACCTCCTGACTGCTGGTGAATTTTATTTCATCAAACACATCTTTGCATCATTAAACAAATGTTTCAGAGCATAAACTAAAGTAACACACGTTAAAATAGTATTTTGCAACAGAAGGGAAGTGTAAGTCATAGCCAATACCTCATAAGCATGAACTCCAATGTATGAACAAAGGGAAATGGATGTAAGTGAGAAATAAAAACATCACTACTCACACTTCCTAGGCATAAATGCTACCGCTTAGAGATGGTGCATATGAAAAAAGGACAAACTATTTAAGGGACTTTCACTAGGAATGTTGATGATTATTGTTGTAAAACACTCAAGACTACAAGGTAATGGAAAACAATGAAGGAAATGCATTACTGGGAGAACTGGGCATGAGAGAGACGATGCTCAATGAACAGTTCACTGAGTTAGATAGGACTGAGTTTGCTGCAGAATTAAGAGGGATGTCAATTCAACTGGAACCATAGAGCAGGGTTTCTTATGATCCCATGGCTTTGCAAATTCACAAAATGGGCCATGATATTATGACATAAATCTGTGTCAGTAGATCTATATGTGGAATGGTTTTGTATAGGGCTAAGACAATTTTCATCAAACTGATTACTGGAGGAAAATGAGAGCAAACCTGTCTTAACTAGGTTTTGTTGTTGTTGTGAAGAGATATTATGACCATGAAAACTTTTCTTTCTTTTTTTTTTTTCTTCTTTTGGATTTTCTAGACAGGGTTTCTCTGTATCTTTTGGTTACTGTCCTGGAACTAGCTCTTGTAGACCAGGCTGTCCTCAAACTCACAGAGATCCGCCTGCCTCTGCCTCCCGAGTGCTGAGATTAAAGGCATGTGCCACCACTGCCCAGCAACCATGGAAACTTTTTATAAACAAAAACTTTTAATTGGGTGGGCTCACTTGCAGTTCAGAAGGCCTGTCTATTGTCATCATGGTAAGAAGCTTGGCAGCATTCAGGCAGACACGGTGTTGGAGCTGAGAATCCTACATCTTGACTCAGAGTCAACAAGAAGTCAACTAACTGTCACACTGAGCAAAGATTGGGAAAAGACCTCAAAGCCCACCCCTACACATTTCCTCCATCAAGGCCATACTTCCTAATACTACAGCTCCCTTTGGAAGCCATTTTCTTGCAAACTACCATATTTCATTCCCTGGCCTGCTAAGGCTTATAGCTATAACATAATGCAAAAAATACATTCAGTCCAACTACAGAAGACTCGATAGTCTATAATAGTCCCAAACTTGTTTCAAAGTCCAGTCTATTTTCTGGCTGATGGCAATCTCTTAACTGTGATCAATGTAAAAATCAAAATCAAAAAGGCAATCACATACTTTCAACATATAACAGCAAAGGATATTTATAACCTTTCCAAAGCACAGGGGAAAGAGCATAAAGAAGAAATTCTGAACCAAAGCAAGGCCAAAAACAAGCTGGGAAAACTCTAAACACTTCATCTCCACGTGTGATGTTAAAATGCTCCTCAAGACTACAATTCCATCATAATTGTTTATTGCAGCACACTTTTTCCTCTTTGACTGGATCCACTCCTTGTTAGCAGTTTGCCTCAGCAGGTGTCTAACAACTCTGGGTTCTCTAACATCTTGGTTTCTTGCAGCAATCAATGCTTCAACTTCATAGCTTCATGCAATGTCGTTTTTACAAGGCCTCCAGTCAGGTCACATGCCTGACCTCAGTGACTTTATTCCATAGCTCCTTCTTTCTATCCTTTATGCAAAAGCCAGAACCACATGGACAAAGCTACCAAGTTCTTCTCTTTGCTGGGGCTGGTCTATGTTCCCCTCATTCAATTACATTTGACCAGCTTTCTGTCTCTCACAGCTCGACTGTCCTAAAATTTGCTCTGTAGACCAGGTTGTCCTCAAACTCAGATATCTACCAGCCTCTGCCTTCCCAGTCCTGGGATTAAAAGTGTACCCCAACCCACTAAGCTCTAAGATTTTCATTTGTTTGCTTTTACAAGTTGGAAACTTAGCTGTGTAGGGTCTTGCCTCAAAGTCACTAATCCCTGTATTCCATTTCTTCATCCATTTATCACTTTGAATACAGGATTTAGCTCCATTCCAATTCCTTTTTTCTCCTAAAATTTATGGTTTATAACTTACCCTTCTTAGCCTGCTGCTTTTAATTATATATCTTCATTAGAGTTACCACTAATAGTCACATGACAGAGTCTATACTAGCCTGTTTTCAGATTTCTTCTCCTGACAGAATTAAGCCATAACTCTTCACTTCAGCTTCAGGGAAACTCTTTGAACAAAAGCAAAACGCACTCAGTTTCATCCCAAAAATATCACAAGAATGATTTCTAGGTAGCATACTAAAGTTTTTCTCTGAAACCTCTTGAGCCAGCTTCTGATAGTTCCAATCATTATCTGCACCATTGTTTTCCATGTTCCTGTTATGCCTATTAAGCAGTGCTTAAAGTATCCCACTGATTTACTAAACCAAAATCCATATTTCACAAGACAAAAGCGTAGTCACAGCAATAGTCCCCTCCTGGTATCAACATATATCTTAGGGTTTTTATTGCTGTGAAGAGAAACCATGACCATGGCAACTCTTGTAAATTAAAGTATTTAATTTAGGGACCTTACTTATAGCTTCAGGTGTTCAGTCTACTATCCTCATGGTAGTGAGCAGAGCAGGCATGCAGGCAGATGTAGTGCTGGAGCTGAGAGTCCGACATCTTAATTCAGAGGCAACAAGAAGTTGACTGACTATCACACTGAGAGAAGCTTGGGAGAAGACCTCAAAGCCTACCCTCACAGTGACACACTTTCTTCAACAAGGCCACACTCCTAACAATACCACTCCCTTTGGGGGACATTTTCTTTCAAACTACTACAGAGCCTAATCAGTGTCTGTGAGTCTTTGAATGACTTAAAACCAGAATCAACTGTCTACCAAAAGTGTTAAAACAGTGATGGATAGGGAAGTCAAGATGAGAACCACATGTTTGCCCAAGAGTGAGAATGATATGTACATTTCACTCCATTAGTAGAATATTCTGGATTTAGAGATTGTTTATCTGGATCAGTACCTTTTCGTATCAGGTTCTTGACTTGGAGAAACAGAAGAAAGCTTCACCCCTATGCAGGAACCTGTAATGCCTGAGGATACTCCTATTTCGGCAGGCATAATATAGCTGAGTCCCTCTTCTTACTAGGTCAGTATTAAGAGGGAGAGCCAGCCTTGCTTTTCCTTTATGTGATACACAGATGTCCAGCTGTTCTATGGCAATGTTACAAGAGGGGGAAGCAAGATGGGCAATGTATGATGATTGTGGATTACAAAGAGGTTAATAAGGCATTGCCTCTCCTCCATGTCACTGTACGTAACACTACTCAGCTGTTGAAAAGCTGATGCAAGTAATGGGATATATTCGATTCAGTGAGATCCCACTGGTTCAGGTCAGGTGTTTCTGTGTATATCCTCATCATGGTCTGTAGGGGCCCACAGAAGTGGGTCCTCTCCACCTTGACTGAAAGTCAGAGAATTTAAGCCTACTCTTGCTCTTTCAAGGTTAATGAAAAGAGGTCTGACTTAAGGTGTTGTCATTTATAACACTGGTGTCCCAAGGCCATTCCCCACAGGGGTGGCAGTAGTTGTCCCATGAGGGCCAGTGGTGAGCCACCCAAGGTCTCAGTGGGTCCCCTTGGTAGGTCCCCTTGGCAGCTGAGAGACAGACAGATATGCCATGCAGAAAGAGCTTGGGTATAGTTTATTTAGTGAGTATTGGGAACAGTATAAAATTAAGAAGTTATGTGCCAGGGACCAGCCTCAGCAGAGAAGTGGGTCTCAAATCTGGGATGTCTGGAAGGCAAAATGAGTACAAACATAGGATTCTGATGCAAGCTGACAGGCTATCAGCTACAGGGCAAGTTTTTTGTCTTCTTCCTCTTCTACTTCTTCTTCTGCCCTGAGCTTCAAACCTGTCTGCTGTAAGACAATGGTCTTTTATCCTGTCACTTGTATTATTTTTAATAAAATGATGATTGGCCAGTAGCCAGGCAGGAAGTATAGGCAGGGCAATGATGACCAGGCAGGAAGTAGAGGCATGGCAATGAGAATTCTGGGAAGAGGGAAGTTTCATTCTGCAGTTGTGACCCAGCCTAAGGGGAAGCAAGATGTGACTGCCTCACCGAAAAAGGTACCAAGCCACATGGCTAACTCAGACAAGAATTACAGGCTAATGTAAGTTACAAGAATGAGTTAATAAGAACCCTGAGCTAATGGGCCAATCAGTTTATAACTAATGTAGACCTCTGTGTGTTTCTTTGGGACTTAATGACTGTGGGAACTGGGCAGGAAAGAAACCTCAGACAACATCAGTCTTTTATTGTAAATTTTACAAAAAGGAAAATGATTGTTTTTTTTATCATCACAGGTTAATCATTACATGGGCAAAGCAGTTCACAAGAAGTAGGGGGAGGGAGGAGGGGTGGGGGGGTAGTGGGAGGGGACCGGGAGAAGGGGAAGAAAGGAAAAAAAATTTTATTTCTTTAATTATGTTCTTGAATGGAAAAAATAAAACAAAACAATGTATGGAAAAAAA
>PVIU01026423.1:0-22028 GCA_004026605.1 Ondatra zibethicus | reverse complement strand
AGGGCACCATGCCCTCTTTCAAGGAAGAAGGGGGAGGGAGGAGGGGTGGGGGGTAGTGGGAGGGGACCGGGAGAAGGGGAAGAAAGGAAAAAAAATTTATTTCTTTAATTATGTTCTTGAATGGAAAAAATAAAACAAAACAATGTATGGAAAAATAAATAAATAAATAAATAATAAAAAAAGAAGATAATGACAATTTCCCCCATTTAACAACAGGAAAAATATAAGTAGTAGATGCTATGGCCTCCCCCATCTAACAATTGATTCATGTTAACTTTGATGCATTTAAAGAAATCAAATGCCACATATGAAATTCAGGTCTCCTTCTACTTCCTTTCATCCTATTTCTCTCCCTTCTGCCTGTGAGTTAAGGGAACAAATACCCATAGATCCTGAAGCAGGTGCAAACACACCTTTCAGTTCAGCCTTGGCCAAGCATTTACATGTAGAAATAAATGCCTTGGTTATGTGAGTATTTTTCTCTCTTGCTAGGATAATTGGTTTATTTGTTACATATGTAGGTAAATTACAAAATGCTCATGTTAAGCGGAAACTTTTGGAATGTTTAGTTTTGTTTGATGGCTATTATTATTATTATTTGTTGTTATTGAACTGAGGACTGTGGGCATGCTAGGGACATGCTCTGACAGAGCCCTGACCTCAGTGCTTTTGCATCTTTTTAGAATGGAGGCCCTGGAAGTACTTTCAGGTGAGTAGATTTAGAACTGAAACCTTGAGTCTTACGGTATCATACATATTAGTTTCCTAGGATGTCTGTAATAAAGTATCTTGAAATGGTTTTTTCCTCACATTTCTGGAGGCCAAAATCATAAAGTAAAGGTGATGCCAATCTGGCGGCTCTAGGCTATGGTTTGGGTTGTAGCTGTGCAAGTGGAGTCTGACCCTAGCAGTTTACTTTTCCGTGACTGGCCCTGTTCACAGCTTCTGCCCCAAGGAATGAGTATCCAGGTTTTTTATTTATTTTCCCTTGTTAAACATATTTTGAACACTAGACATCTGTCAGTGACAAGTGACATGCTCTTCAGTGGTCTCCTAGGGAAAGCTTTGTTGTTTCCCTTTAGTAATATTGGTTTTTCTAATTTTGTAATTTGTTTTGTTGCTGGTAAAGAAATGTTGTAGACTTAAAAGTTTCACGTATTTATCATGTACTGTTGGTTTTTAAGATCAGTTTATGTGACTGCAGCACATATCCAGAAACCCAAGTGTAATTGAGGTGGTTGCCACCCAGCTGCCCTCCGTTCCCTCTGCTCACATCCCTTCCTGTTACATCACGTCATAGCGGGGCCTTCTGAAATCCAGTTCTCTTGCTCTGTTGTACACTGTGAACTCTTTACACCTAACTTCTTTGTAAAGTGGAGTGATTTTGGCTTCTTTCTGTGAACCTGCCACTTTTTATGTATTTGTCCTGTTGCTGATGGACATTTCGTTGTTCCCAGTGAGAGATCCTACAAGCAATGCAGCTGTGAAGTCCCATATGTCTCTTTGTGATACTTTTAGGATTTTAATTTTGGGTTCAGCAGCATTGCTACTATCACATATTGGTTGCACGGCTGCTTGGGTTTTTATATGGAAAACCATTTTATTTGCAAATAAAGGCAGCCTGTTTGCTACCAACTGATCCTTGGTCTATTTTTTTCTTGCCTTTATTTATGTTATTGCTTAGAATCCTCTCTGTAATGTTAAATGTAGAGGCAGTGGTAGGGATATTGATTTAGTCTTGAGTTGAAGTTAAGATTCTTCAATTTTACTCTTGAGATTAGATTGAACCTATTGATATTGCTATTAAGAAACTTTTTGTTTAATACCATCTCCCACTTGAAATTTCATGTATAGGCAATCCAATATAAGATTGTAAGGCTTTCATTTGTTGAATTATTTTAGAATTCTTTTATTTCTAATTTTAAAATTATCATAGTCAAATTATTTTTTTAATGATTTTCAAGTTTAAGGAAATTATATATTGTCCTATGGTCTGTAAAACTGGACATTAAAAATATTTTATTTTATTCATTTGTCTTTTTAGTTACTTGCATTTGTGTGTGTGTGTGTGTGTGTGTGTGTGTGTGTATCTGTCTGTGTGTCTGTGTCTGTGTGTGTATGTGCATTTGAGTGCAGGAGCCTGCACAAGCCAGAGGAGAGTGTAATATCCCTTGGAACTGGAATTATGAACCATCTAACAGGAGTGTGGTTTCTCTGCAAGAGCAATAAGTGCTCTAACCACTGAGGCCCTTCTCCAACCCCAAAACATTCTTTTTGACATTGAAATCTTTATCAATATGTGATAATGTGATAAATTATTTTTAGTTTAGAATATACTAAAATTTGCATTTGCTTTGCTGGGGAGGACTGGGCAGTTTTTAAATTTGTTATCATTTGTGTTTTTAGTTAAGAGGTTTAGGTCTTTGGGTTACATGAATATTTATCTTTATCCTAGACAGACAGGAACACAAAGGGAAAAGCCTGGGAAATAAAGGACAGGAAAGACATGTCTGAGATATTCCTCTCTTTTGTCTTTTTTATTGATTATTATCTGAAAATCCTCAAAATAAAATGAAATATCAATTTTCAAAAAACCACTTTGTTTGAAGCATTTTAGATACACGAAACTTTACAACCAATAGCAATGAAAAGCTTCCACCTGCTCCCAGCTTAAGAAATAAACTTCATAGATAAGAATTTCAGTATTTCTCTCTCACCCTCTGCATTCCTCACATTGTCTTATCTGCCTGAGGGACTTGATTACTTCCCCAGTGAGGCCTTCCACCATTCAAAGTGCTGATAGTATGATTCTTAAAGCACTTGAATAGTTTATAATTCTTGCTTTGTTTCCCACTATACTTTATGATTTATTTGCAGGTTTAATTTCCAAATGCATAGAATTTACATGTGTGTTATTCACACATTTCTACTCTACCCCTCACATACACAAGTCACATATACATGCTCACATGAACACATACATGCTAGTATTATTCATTGAGACAGGGTTTCACCATTTTGTCCTGACTGGCCCGAACTCACTGTGTAGACCAGGTTAGCATTGACTTCACAGGTATTTTACTGCTGCTTCTTTCAAGAGCTGGGATTAGATTGGGAAGACACTTGCACATTCAACATAATTCAGCAAAACACCTAGAATTAAAATAGTTACAGACCAGAAGGGGGTGGTTTCAGCGGCACTGAGAAAGAAACAATACACTTATACATATGGGAAACATGTTTTGAGGACGTCTCAGAAATTGGTCAGACTTCACCAAGTGTGTGGACCATAATTGCTCAGCCAAGTAAATTCTCATCTAGAAACACACCATATTCCGGAATGTTCTCCTGTTCTCTCTGATATGCAGAATCTAGCTAATTACATATATGCATATATGTGAACAAATGTCCATGTGGGTACAGGATAACATGAAGAAAAGAGAACAAGAAAGGCTAAATACAGGGGGATAAGGAAGGACTGAGTGCAGATAGTCCCCTTTAAAGTCATACCATTTTCTTAATGGACAAAGGAGGAATATTTCAAAGGAGTGTGAGTATTTAAAACTTAGCGTAATCCATAAATTTATATGCCTTGTTTTACCATAGGGAAGAGGGAGACTAGAAAGTTCAGGGAAACAGTAGGTTTGGAGAATACACTAAGTCCTTAAGAAAATTCTGTTTGGCTCATAGAACAGATGGATTGTAAATGAGTCTTTCTGGTACTCACATTAGTTCCTTTTGTCAAAATACTTGTCAGGACCAATGTAAGTAAGAAAATGTTTACGTTGGCTCACAATTTCAGTTCATCGTGACAGGCAGGAAAGGCCTGGCAGTGTTCATGGCAGTGGGAACAGGGTTCCTCACAGGGCAGCAGGCCAGGAACCAGCAGCTAGATGGGAGCCGGAGGTGTGATTCCCCTTCAAAGGTCTGCCCCACTGACCTAAATCTGAGATTCTAAAACGTCTTCCAAAATATCACATGTGCTTAACAGGAAATGAAGTGCTAAAAGCAGGAAGTTGCAGGGGATAGTCTACATCATGGCATCCCACTTAAAGGTCAAAAGGGTCTCATAATGAAAAATATGCTCGGTCAAAATTTAAGCGCCACCATAATCTTAGCATTGTTCAAACTCAAGGTGTTCTAGTTTGCATTCTGATGCTGACATAAACAACATGAGCAAAAGCAACCGGGGAGGAAACTATTTCACCTCACACTTTCAGATCAAAGTCCATCTTTGCGGAAACTGGGGCAGGAGCTCAAGCCAGGAACCTACAGGTAGCAACCACCAAGGATTGCTGCTTACTGCCTGCTCTCCTTTGCGCGCTCTGCTAGCTTCCTCATACAGTCCAGGCCCACCTGCCTAGGGATAGGACCACCTACAGTGGACTGAGTCCTCTATATCAATTAGATATCTAGAAAATGTCCCACAGATATGCCCACAGGCCAATCTGATTGAGGTGGTCCTCCAACTGGGACTGCCTCAGATAACTTAGGGCTGTGTCAGGTTAACAATTGAGACTAGTGAGGAGATCCCACTCCTTGTCAACTTGATATGCCACTATGTCACTTTAAACTATAGCTTTTCCTTGTTTCTCTTCCCTAAGATTTCAAATCAATATTATATAATATGGAATACAGTACAACTTTAAAAGTACTGCTGTTTTTAAAAATTGATTTAAAAATTTATTCTCTTCTAACTGTGGGCTTCTGTAAAATTAAAAAAAAAAACAAAAAGGAAAACAAAACAAAACCAAATCCAAAACCAAATAAGTTATATACATTGTTTCCCAAGTGAGAAGAACCACGGTAGTTACAGTAAGAACAGGGCAAAGTCATAGAGTAAGTAGCTCAGTGTTTGAGGTCTTGGGGTCTGGAACTCATTCATGACCGTCTGGGTACTGAAGGGCTTGGGTCAGTCCCCTTCTCTGACTGTGCCATTCACAGCACACACAGCTTGTGTCATAAGCTCAAGTCAGCTCCACTCCACTTTTGCCTCTGACCTTGTAGATGTCCCATGGTTCCTGCTTCCTTAATACCTCAATGATATCAACCTTTTATTTATCACAGCTATTTTTTTTTTTATCCCCAGGTGACCAGTATTATTGTATTATCCCACTCAAGCACAGGAAATTTCCCTTCAAGATTTTTAATTCAAATATATGAGTCACCTTGATAGAGTCCGAGCTCTTAAATGTTCGTGAACCATTACTCCTGATACCCATTTCTATTGTGGTTTGCCTTTTTGTTGCTGTGATAAACAATATAGCCAAAAGGAAGTTGGAGAGGAAAAGTTTTATTTGATATTAAAGTTCTAGGTCAAAGTCCATCTTAGAGGTAAATCAGGTAGGAATCATGGAGGAATGCTGCTGACAGCTGAGCTCTCTCTGGCTTGCTCAGTTCGTTTTCTTATATAGCTCCTCCCACCTGCCTAGGCACTACTCACAGTGGGACAAGCAGTTAAGAAAATCCCCACAGATATGCTCACAGGCCACTCTGATGGAGGAAGTCCCACAGTTGGAACTCTCTCAGACAACCCAGGGCAGTGTCAAGTTGCCAGCTGAAATGAATTAGGAAACAAGGTAATTTCATTTTTTTAAAATTGTCTTTATTGAGCTATACATTTTTCTCCGCTGCCCTTCCTTCCTCCTCTCTCCTCTTGTACCCTCCTCCTGTGACCCCCATGCTCCCAATTTACTTAGGAGATCTTGTCTTTTTCTCCTTCCTATGTAGATCAGTATATGTCTCTCTTAGGGGTCTCTTTCTTGTCTAGTTTCTCTGGGATTGTGAAATGTAGGCTGATTTTTCTTTGCTTTATGTCTAAGCCACTTATGAGTGAGTACCTCTTATATTTGTCTTTCTGGGTCTGGGTTACCTCACTCAGTATGTTTTGTTTTGCTTTTAAGACCCATCCATTTGCCTGCAAATTTCAAGATGTCATTTTTTTTAACCACTAAGTAGTACTCCATTGTGTAAATGTACCAGATTTTCTTTATTCATTTTTCAGTTGAGGGGCATCTAGGTTGTTTTCAGGTTCTGGCTATTATGAACAATGCTGCTATGAACATAGTTGAGTACATGTTCTTGTGCTATGATTGAGCACCCTTTGGGTATATGCCCAAGAGTGGTATTGCTGGGTCTTGGGGGTAAGGGGAACACTCCTCCATTGTTGGTGGGAGTGCAAACTTGTACAGCCACTTTGGAAATCAGTAGGGTGATTTCTAAGAAAATTAGGAAACAATCTACTGCAAGGTAATTTCTTAACAGGAGCCCATATGTAATCAAAATCAAGTTACACATTACTCATATAATGTTATGGGGCGAAAATTCCCATTGTTCAAAGGAGAAAAGTAGGATAGTTGAGACAATGACACCAAAGGAAGACTGAAGCCCTGCAGGGCCAACATTAAAACCCGAGACTCAGTGTTCAGGGCTGGGGCATGTGCTAGCACCATCTAGGCTCCTGTGAGCTTGGTCACTTCGACCCCCTATGGTTCTACCATTGACAACACATGCAGTTTCTCTCCTAGGCCATCTCTATTCAGCACCTATAGCTTTCTTCAGCAGATAGTCCATGCTTCTGGTATCTTCCTAGGCTTCACCTCCAGTGTTCGTGCCAGCTCAGGAGCTCTGTACAGGGAATCAGACTCTGCTGTGCTTTGTCTTACCCCATAGACTTTTCTCTCAAATCTTTGCACAAACCCCCAGTGACCCCTCAGTCTTATATTCTGCATGTCTGCAAAACTAGTACATTGTGGATGATGATAGATATTCCTGCCAGCTTCGGATAAAGCTGTACTCTCTGGGTACATGGTTGCAGCGACTGACCTCAGTGTGTTCTACGCTTATCTGTGTGACACTATTACCAGAGGATCCCCAGTACCCTCTGATCTTGACACTGTTTCCAGAGGATCCCCAGTACCCTCTGATCTTGACACTGTTTCCAGAGGATCCCCAGTACCCTCTGATCTTGTAAGGCAGTGTTTGTTCTTGTGCTCTTGAAAGAGAAGGATTCTGCTGCAACACAGTAGTAGACCAAGCAGTCCAGAATTTAATTAGAGCCAGCTAAGAAGCAAGAATATGCTTTTTGAAAAAGGAGCAGGGCCTAGACAAGCAGCAGTGGTCCTGATCCTAGCAGGCAGGGACATTACATTTCTCTCCTGTTATTCCCTCTAATGCACCTTCTCCAAGGGTGGCATTTCCACAAAATTAGTGTGCTTTTGTTTTAGAAAGTATAGTCACACACAACTAGAGATCACTACCACCTATTGGACTTTGCATCCTGTTTTGGAACCCTGAGCTTTTCCATCTGGAGGGATAACCATATATTACTTTCACATCTTGTTTCAGTTGACCTCCTGCCCTATCTATGGCCAAGCCAGAGTAACCACCCATTGGAGGCATTCTTCTTCTTGGGAGACAGGACCAAACACCTGTCCCTTCCTTATTAAGCTCCAATGACAAACTGAAACATTATTCCACCAGAGTCCAACTTGGGAAACCATTGAGTTATTGGGTAGGTAACCCCAAAGCAGCCTCACCACCATGAAGTCTCACCCCACTATGAATAATGTGCTCCCATAGCTACATACCTGGTCCCCATTCAGTTGACTCCTCACAGTCTATAAACTCCAGCACATCCCAAGACTGCAAAGCCACACACAGTTAAGGAAGAATTACATGCAGCTGGCCAGGAGGTTTAGGCATGAGCATCGGGAATCTTAGATGAGGTTCAGTGACCCACCTCACCCCTTACTTCTAAACAATAAGCAAGCCCAATACTGAGGCCCTCTTGAAGTAACCACAGCTGTTCTGACAAGCATGATGTCTACTGTGCTCAGGGCTGATACTGTATAACACACTGCTGACTGTTCTTTATGCCCTGGGGCAGGGAGGCTGCAGGTTAGTAGCTCTTACAGCTAACCTCTTGCCTAACAGTACTGTGGTGAGCGGGAATCCCCTAGGGAGGTATTATCTTTCGGAATGAAAGTCCTTCAAGTGGGTTTCAGTTTTATACCCAGGGGCTTCAAGGTGAGGTGTCTTACCCTCGGACACGTTTCCTATCAGTGTGAGGGGCCTGGGGGGTTTCTGTTTAAGATGCTAACTTCTTTAACAGTTACAGAATCTGCACCTACATGGTCTACACCATTAAATACAGTGTTTCCGAATTGTATCTAATATATATATATATTCGCTCTGGTTTTGGCTCTGAGTTGTCACTATAAACCTGGTTAAAGCAGCCAGTAACCATGCTACAACCTGGAAGCCATGCTGTCTGGGAATTTCCTCCACAAAATAAATTACTCTGATGTTTTTGAGTTCAGACTCACTTAAAACTCCAGGAAATGGGCAGACTGAAGTAAATTTCTTGCTCAGTTCTCTATGGAATGCTTGTGCCCATTGGATACTTGTGGGTCCTGTCTTTTCCGACCTCTTTTCTATCAGCACCCTGATCTCTGAACTCTTCCTGGAATGGCCTGCTAAGCTTTGTTCACAGTGCTTTAGAGCTGCTCCAGCTTGTAGCTCTAAATTCTTCCATAGTCTTTTGTAAACTGATTCCCATAGCCTAGGGACCACAGGGTTCAGTAGTAGCAATCAAAATCAATGCTGTGTTTTAGTAACCAAAATGCCGGACAGAAACAATGTGAGGGATAAAAGTTTATTTGGGGTCATAGTTTGAGAAGAACATAGTGCATCATGACGGGGATGGGATGCCAGCAGGAGCGCGTGGTTGATTCTGCATATAGTAGCAGGCCAGGACCGGAGAACTAGACCAGGACTAAGGTTTGCTCCTAGGGGTCTGCATCCACCAGCTAGTGTTCCACATCCCCAGACTTTTATAACCTCCCAAAGTACTGCCACAGGCTGGGGACCAATTACTCAAAATATGAGCATATTGGCGGGGGGCGTCCTCGATTGAAATCATGGCAGGACTGGGCTAAGGTGGTGGTGAAAGAAGGCCTGTCCAGTGTGCGTCAGATTTCACTCTTTCCTGCTGTGATATGAGACATGTGATATGAGACATGTGATATGTTGACAAAAGCTCAAGAGTGGGCTCTGGTCAGTGCTTCTCCTGGTAGGTTTCGGCTTCAGGTGGACTAGGGAGGTCTGTTGAAAATGTCTGTGTCCTGTCAGAGATGGAAAGAAGGGAAAACATGGCATCCAAGGAAGTTATAGGGCTTCAAATTGTCTTTAGGTCAAATTGCTCCATGTGACAGAATATATTTGCAAAATACATTTGTAGTACTGTTATCTGATCCTATGTGTAGGTTTCATGTCTTGTTTCTTCCACTCAACATGGTTCTTTGGAAATCTGCCCACGTTGCTGCATTTGTCTCGCTTCTTCTTACTGCTGCAACGTATTCCTGGAATAGAAACCTTACACGTCAGTAAAATGTGCAAGCCTTTTGGTGTCTAGCTTACCTTCTTTGTCTTGTACACGTAATCAGAAGAAATAGAATTGAATTAACAAAGTGGAATGGAGGTCATATATAGTTGGCTTTTGACATAAGCTGAAAATAACTTCTTTCTGGCCCCCAATCTGTTCTCCTGGAATCTTTTATTTTTAAGGTTTTTTTTTTTTGTGTGTGTGTGTCTGTGTGTGTGCGTGTACACTGCATTGTGTGGGTGCTTGTGGAGGCCATCGGGTGGGTGGTAGCAACTGAAGTAGAAGAGCAATGTGTGCTCTTCACCACAGAGCCTCTTTCTGCCCCTCTTGAGAGATCTTAAACAGAGGAACACCTGGAGTGGGATGAGGGCTTCACATGGCGTGGGGAAACTGGGGGTAGTACGTACTGTCAGGAGTCTGAGGTGTCTGTATCTTGCCTAAATTGACAGGGTTTTCTGTGGAGCTTCTGAATAAGCTTGCATTTACTTCCTTCAGTTTTACTTTGTGGTTCTTAAATTGAAACTGCTGTGCTGTTGGGTTTATGCTCATTCATGAGGCCGTGTCTGTAAGTGGATCTGGCTGTGGGTGCTTATTGAGCAGGATGCTCACATCTTCCGTGTTTCAAAGTAAACAGTTAATTTTCCCTGAGGATTTGCCATTGGGAAGGGCTTTGGAGTCAGACATCTTTTAATCCAGCAGTTTTCATCTGGTTACCTCCTGCAATATGAATCTGTAATTCATTCTGCATTTGTCTCTTGATGAGTAAGCTTAATGAATTTTCCTTTACTATAATTGTGGTAAAGATAGATTTACTGCTGTCACTTTGAGCTTTGTTCTCTGTGTCGTGGGACTTTGTTTCTCTCCATTATTGCCTCTGTCTTAGTCTTTCTTTGTCTTGTTCTGTTGCTGTGAAGAGACACCATGAATGGCAACCCTCAGAAAAGCATTTGGTTTGGGTTTGCTTACAGTTTCAGAGGTTTAGTCCATTATCATAACGGAGGGAAGAATTGCAGCATACAGACAGACATGGTGCTGGAGAGGTAGCTGAGAATTCTGGCAGGCAGGTAGGAGAGACAGAGAAAGGAGGGAGAGAGAGAGAGAGAGAGAGTCAGAGAGAGAGAGAGAGAGAGTCACTTTGCATGGCTTGAGCTTTGAAACTTCAATGTCCACCCATCCGCAGTGAAATACTTCCTCCAACAAGGCCACAAATCCTCTAATCCTTATGAGCCTTTGGGGGCCATTTTCATTCAAACCACCACAGCCTCTTCCTTTTGTCCTGATTTTTTATTGTTCTATTTTAGTTTATTTTTGTGAGTGATTGATATGAGGGCCACAATTAACATTTTAAATATTTGTTAAATAAGTTTATTCCTCTTGTTTACATTCAGTTTATCATGATTTTAACTGATTTCCTTAGTTCCATTTACTTAGAAATCTTTTCCATCTATTAATTTATTTACTTATTTTACATCCCAACTGCAGTTTCCTCTCCCTTCTCTCCTTCCAGTCCCTCCTCCCAACTTCCCCTTTGCCCACTTCAGCCAATTCCCTCCTTCTCCATTTTTGTTCAATAAAGGGTAGGCCTCCCATAGATATCAGCAAAACATGGCATATCAAGTTGCAGTAAGACTAAGCACCTCCCCATGTATTAAGGCTGGGCAAGGTGACCCAGTATGAGGAATAGGGTCCCAAGAGTCAGCAAAAGAGTCACAGACAGCCCTTGCTCCCACTGTTAGGAGTTCCACAAGAAGACTAAGCTACACAACTATAACATGTCTGCAGGTGGCCAAGGTCAATTCCACGTAGGCTCCCTGGTTGTCAATTCAGTCTCTATGACCCCTTATGAGCTCAGGTTAGTTGATTATATGGGTTTTCTTGTAATGTCCTTGACTCCTCTGGTTCCTACAGTCCTTTCTCCCCCTCTTCGGTAGGGTTACCTAGCTCAGCCTAATGTCTGGATGTGGGTCTCTCTTTTCATCAGTTGCTGGATGAAGCCTCTCTGATGATAATTGAACTATAGGCAATCTAAGTATAGCAGAATTTTGTTTTTGAAAATTTCTTTGTACAATAGATTCTGATCATTCTTTTCCCTTCCCCAGATTCCCCTAAATCCTCCCCACCCTCCCATCTATCCAATTCCATGTCCTTTCTTTGTCTCTCTTTTAGAAAACAGGCACCAAGCACCCCCCTCCGAAAAAGCCCTACAAGAAACACACAGAAAACAAAACAAAAACCCCACAAAAACGCTAAATTGGAAACAGAAGCAAAACACAAAGCAATATGGAACAAAAGGTTTCCAAAAATAGCCCTAAATTTGTTTTGGATTGGCCATCCACTGCTGGGCATGAGGCCTGCGCTTACATGTGGTTTGTACACTTAGATGCCATTAGGAAAAACTAAGTTTGCCTTTGCAAGTTGGTGTCAACTGTAATTTGCCAATTACTTTTTGATGATTTCATTTTGCTACTAATTGATATGAGGTTTACAATTGCTATCTTAACTTATATTAGTATATTGTAGATTAATGTTAGCTTAATTTCAGCAACACACCTAAAATTTTTGCTTCTGTTTTGTTGTTTCCTCGCCTCATTATAATATTATTGTCATAAAATTACATCTTTGAACATATAAAAATTACTTCTTTGAGAATTTCACACATGTATACAGTATATTTTGATCATATTTACCCCTACATTTCCAGTTTCCCCTAACTCCTCCCAGATTCCCCCCACCTCCCCACCTCTCCTGACTTTGGTGTCCTCTTTTTTTTTTTTTAAATCACTATGTAGTCTGATTTGCAGCAGTATTGTAACTGTTGCTTTCTGAGATGATCTTTTTGGCTTGTTTTCCTGTCAGTACTGGGGATCAAAACTAGGGCCTCATGTACAGTAGGCAATTGCTCTGTTGCTGAGCTACTGTTCCAACCTTGCCATTGTCTGTTAAATGACAGAAAAAACCACAAGCACATAGTTCAGCTGATGCCGCTGTATTTTTTTGTTTTTCATGTAGATCTGAGGTCCTGGCAAGGTCCTCTTCTGTACCAGAGCTCTAGTGGGGATGGATTACTTTCCTTATTTTGATCTGGCAATCTCTTTATTTCCCTTCCTTTGTGAATGGTTTTTCTGTTTATTAAATCATTTTTTTGAAAGTTTTCTTCTTTTAGCTAAGCCATTTCACTTTTTTTCTGGCTTTATGATATGTTTTTCTCCTTTTGCTTTTAAGATTTGTCTTTTTGAATGTCCATTGTTTTCTTCTTCTTTTTTTAACTGAAAATTTGTTTATGATGATTGTCCTTTTGCTCATATTCAGGTCACCAGGCTTTTTTACCCATGAGCCTTCTTGCTTGTGTATGTTACAAATTGGAAGCGACTCCAGTGAGGACAACGTGACAAATTTGGCTTTAATCAGATTAGGAAATGAAGCTAACAGAATGAGATTTGCTGAGAAACTTGATTGTGAATTACTAGGGTGAAAGTAAAAAACAGAGTAGTAGAAAAGAAAATGGAGTAAAAGTATCTGGCACAAAATATTCTCAACTTCTGTGTACCAAGGAACATGAATTTTCAATCCTCTGTTAAGTATCATAATCAGTGTTGACCTGGAAAACCATTAGGGTTTCACTCTGGTAAGAATGGTATTGGTGACTTGCACAGATGAATTGTTGGTACTATCCCAAGCGCTGTGAATGTATTGACTGAATCTTATTGTTCATTTACTTTGTGACATTGCTGGTAATCACCTTAACTTTCTTAGGACTCTGATATTCTCATGTATAAAATATCTGTTACTATACTAAATAATCTCTAAAAGTTTTTAATTCTGAAAGCTTGTGTTTTTGGTATAAATGATGAGGAATATAACATCTCTGTCCTCAGAGAATTTATAACCAGATTAAAGAGGTGAGACATCGACACTACTTCCTTAGATACACACAGATAATGGTCTGACTCAAAGAGAACTACACAGTGCTATTGGGTTTAAATCATATGAGTGTACTATTAAGATAGCACCAAATGTTTCAATGAGATTAAAATATCATCACTGGTGAGTAGAGATGCTTTGGGTTGCATATTGCTTGGTGGGTGGCAAAAGTAAATGCGGACAAGATGGAATGGAAGAGCAAGAAGCAGAATGGCTGATTCTTACTTTCTATCACATTTTAATGATGTAGGCAGTGGAAAAATGTGGGATAAGAAACTGATGTGTATATTTGGAAAAAAGTTTAAATATACTTCTTTCTTGAGACAGGATCTCATTATGTAGCCAAGGATATCCTTGAATTTATGATCCTCCTTCCTCAGTGTCTTGAGTATTAGGATTACCAAAACTGGCTCCTAATATTTTGAGTATATTGTTGGAGTGGGGTATTACATAATATTATTATGCTATATTTAAAGCTTAAAGAACTTTGATATCCCATTAATGAAATGGCTGAACAATGATAGAGGAATGTGTCAGGGAGTGAAGAGACTGCAGTGTGATGTTTAGAAACTCAGTGTTTTCCCTGTATTCATTCTGCCAATTGTAAGAGTGTGGAAGTTTGAGTGAGTATGGTCCCCATTGGTTCATGTATTTGAATGCTTGGTCTCAAGTTAGAGCAACTGTTTGGGAAAGATTTGGAGGTGTGCTATTGTTGGAAGAGGTATATAAGGGGTCTGGGATTTGAGGTTTCAAAAGCCCAAATCATTCCCAATTAGCTTTTTCTGCCTTGTGCTTGTGGATTAATATGTAAGCTCTCAGCTACTGCACCAGTGCTGTGCCTCCACCATGATGCTCTTGGACTCTAAACCTCTGAAACTGTAAGCCCCTTATAAACTCCTTTTCTCTATAAGTTGTGCTATTCATGGTGTCTTATCTCAGCAATAGAAAAGCAACCAAGACAATGAGGATAGTTAAATGTTATTTAATATTTAGCATATACTTGATTAGACTAGAAAATGAGTTTTGAGGCATTGAAATGATCCTGTCACTTCTGATGAGAGGATGAATGGACATCTTGGAATCTGTGTGCTTGGCCAATACAAATACTCTTCAAGGGGATGAGAAATAGAGCCATGCTTTTCTGAAGTTTTGTTTCTGTCCTTGAGTATAATGCTTTATTTCTGATGAGCATTACTCCATTGTGATTAAATGATGTTGAATAACTTCATGTCAGGATTCAGCAGGAAATGAGAACCAAAGGCTGACTGTTTAAAATGATTATTAGGGCATGTCCCAAAAGCCAGTATATAGAGTTTTAAATGTGGCACAAATGACCAAATAGAAAATGACAGGTTTCTAAACATAATAAAGGCAATATACAGCAAGCTAACAGCCAACATCATACTAAATGGAGAGAAACTTCTAGCGATTCCACTGAAATCAGGAAAAAGACAAGGTTGTTCACTCTCTCCATATCTATTCAATATAGTTCTTGAAGTCCTAGCTAGAGCAATAAGACACCAAAAGGAGATCAAGGGGATACAAATCGAAAAGAAGTCAAACTCTCACTGTTTGCTGATGATATGATAGTTTGCTGCGGGAGTGCCTTCTGCTCCTTCACTCAATAGCCTTTAAGATACCAGCCCACTGGGGCGTGGTCTCTTTCTTTTTAAAAAGCAGCAGCAACCCTCCTCTTGCTCTCTTGCTTCAGACTCCGGTTCTGGAGACTAGATTCCTTTCCTGGTCGTGTAGAGGGCTCTTGTCTAGGATGGTGTTCTGTAAGTTTATTCCTTTAAATAAGTAACCCTTTTATCAATAATAATTCCAAACTGGTGTGGGATTGTTTCAGGCATTAATAGTTTACATAAGTGATCCCAAAAATTCTACCAAGGAACTTCTATGACTCATAAACACTTTCAGTAATGTAGCAGGATACAAGATTAACTCAAAAAAAATCAGTAACCATCCTGTACACAGATGATAAAAGGGCGGGGAAAGAAATCAGAAACAATACCCTTCACAATAGCCACAAATAGCATATGATACACAGATGATAAAAGGGCTGGGGAAGAACACGCTTCACAATAGCCACAAATAGCATAAAATATCTTGGAGTAACTCTAACCCAACAAGTGGAAGACTTGTATGACAAGAACATTAAATCTTTGAAGAAAAAAATTAAAGACACCAGAAAGTGAAAAGATCTTCCATGATCTTGGGTAGGCAGAATTAATATAGTAAAAATGGTAATCTTACCAAAAGCAATCTACAGATTCAATGCAATGTCCATCAAAATCCCAGCAAAATTCTTCAAAGACCTCAAAAGAATGGTACTCTGATGGGGGAAGAGCCACTAGCCAATCACATCAAGTTGGGGTGTGGCTACTGGGACCCCAGGTAGAAAATCGAGAGAACTCAGGTACGCGCTCTCTCCATGCGGTGTCCGCCAGAGGGATCGGATCGCGACTTTGGTAGAGTGAGTTTCCCTTTTTCCTTTTATTAAAAATACCTGTTTCTATTGAGCTAGCTTGGTTATTGATTTGTGCCGACTTGATAATTCGTCATCATCTGGCGCCGACGTGGGTTTTAGGGTCACAATAAGCTCTCGGGCTTACGATCCTACCCACCCTCCGGGCTCCCGCGAGGCTACTGAGCTGCCGGGCACAGGCCTCCGCGCCGCCGTCTCTGGGCACAGGAGGCAGTTTCTGCGTACCCCACCCCCATAACCACAACCCAAAGGCACAGCGTTTCTGTACTGTTGGGTGGCTGCTGCAGCTGCGCCGTAACACACTCCCTCGTCGAAAAGCAAAAAACCCAGGATAGCCAAAACAATCCTGTACAATAAAAGAACTTCTAGAGGCATCACAATCCCTGATTTCAAACTCTACTACAGAGCTACAGTACTGAAAACAGCCTGATATTGGCATAAGAACAGACAGCAGGACCAATGGAACCGAATAGAAGACCCAGATATCAATCCACACATCTTCAAACACCTGGTCTTTGATAAAGAAGCAAAAAATATCAAATGGAAAAAAGAAAGCATATTTAACAAGTGGTGCTGGCATAACTGGATATCAGCATGTAGAAGAATGAAAATAGACCCATATCTATCACTATGCTCAAAACTCAAGTCCAAATGGATCAAAGACCTCAACATAAAGCCAGCCACACTGAACCTTATAGAAGAGAAAGTGGGAAGTACACTTGCATGCATTGGCACAGGGAACCACTTCCTAAATAGAACCCCAGCAGCACAGGCACTGAGAGAAACAATTAATAAATGGGACCTCCTGAAACTGAAAAGCTTCTGTAAATCAAAGGACACGGTCGACAAGACAAAACAACAGCCTACAGAATGGGAAAAGATCTTCACCAACCCCACATTAGACAGAGGTCTGATCTCCCAAATATATAAAGAATTCAAGAAATTGGACACCAAAAGATCACATAATCCAATAAAAAAATTGGAGTACAGACCTAAACAGAGAACTCTCAACAGAGGAATCTAAAATGATTGAAAGACACTTAAGGAAATGTTCAACATCCTTAGTCATCAGAGAAATGCAAATCAAAACAACTCTGAGATTCCATCTTATACCTGTAAGAATGGCCAAGACCCAAAACACTGATGACAACTTACGCTGGAGAAGCTGTGGGGAAAAGGGAACACTTTTGCCTTGCTGGTGGGAATGCAAGCTGGTATAGTCCCATTTGGATGTCAGTGTGGTGATTTCTCAGAAAATTAGGAAACAACCTTCCTCAAGACCCAGTAATACCACTTTTGGATATATATCCAAAGGATGCTCAATCATGCCATAAGGACATGTGCTCAACTATGTTCATAGCAGCATTGTTTATCATAGCCTGAACCTGGAAACAACCTTGACCGAAGAATGGATAAGGAAAATGTAGTACATTTACACAATGGAGTACTACACAGCAGAAAAAAATAATGACATCTTGAATTTTGCAGGAAAATGGATGGAGCTAGAAAACATTATTTTGAGTGAGGTAACCTAGACACAGAAAGACAATTATCACATGTACTCACTCATAGGTGGTTTTTAAATATAAAGCAAAGAAAATCAGCCTACAAACCACAATCCCAGAGAACTTAGACAACAATGAGGATACTAAGAGAGACTTTCATAGATCTAATCTACATGGGAAGTAGAAACAGACAAGATCTCCTGAGTAAATTGGGAGCATGGGGACCTTGGGGAGGGTTGAAGAGGAGAGGGGAGAGGCAGGGAGGGGAGCAGAGAAAAATGTAGAGCTCAATAAAAATCAATTAAAAAAATAAAATGACAGGTTTCTAAGAGGGAAGAAAATATAAAGGTAACTCACTGAACTTTGAGCATTTGAGGCTCCTGTCCCAATGGGCAGTAACTTTTAGCCACCACGTTTGTTTGTGGGATAGCTCAGTTCATTCAAGTGCTGTTATAGCCACTTGTCTGATTGCTTCCAGGTCACTTGTCCAGGAGTGGTGCTGAAAGACAAGGAGGACATCTATCTTAGTGTCTGCGTGTTTGGCCAATACAAGAAGACACAATGTGTCCCAGCCACTTTTCCACTGGTCTTCAATGCCAGAATGGTGTTTGAAAAGGTGAGTCAAAAATCGGGTCAAGTATTAACAAACAGAGATCAGTGCTTCCAGTCTTGAATAAAATCCTGCAATATAAACTATTATCACTGACTATGTGCTTTGGGTTGATTCCAAATGAAAGCTGTAATACATTTAGACTTTTTGAAAATATTCCTTGTATTATGCATTGAATCAGTTGCCTTTTCTTGACGTGACTCAGCCTGTTTCTATGACACCTTAGTGGGCTTTGTACAAAGCACAGCATCTTGACTGTTGACTAATAACTTCTGTACAAACTGAGGCCCAAATAGGTAAGCACATGTTGAGTTTTGCCTAGGAATATCTGTGCTTTTCTTTCTGTTTTACCAAGTCGGTTCATTTCCCTTAAAAGGGATGCTTCTGATAACTATGACCAACCATAGCCCCTTCCTCCCAGGTTTACCTTGTCTTCCAGTCTTCCTTCCTTCCTCCTTCCCTTCCCTCCCACCCTCTTCTTTGCTTTCTTCAAAAATAAAATAGGTATTGTGATATGTGCTGGTGACACATAATAAACAAGGAAAGACTATCTCTTCCTGGAGCTTAATAACTGCATAAAGGAAGGATGAAAGATTAGGGGAGAATTTTTTTAATGTTCAAGAAGACAATAATATTTATACATAGTTTGAATGAAACTGAGTTACTTGAAGGTCTAGGGGGAGAGAATTCTAAGAGAGCAAACAGACACAGAGGTTTCTTGTGAGGAGTTAGCCTGCTGAGGTGGGGTACATAGAAAGTTCTTAAGATGTTCCCTACGAGCACAGGTAAGAATTCCAGTGGGTGATACTGGAGAGGGAGGCACATCCAGTTACAAATGTATTTGTGAAATCATGGGAAGTGGAGAGAAATTTCTGGAGATTTGTTTGGAGGCCTGGCATAGTGATTTACTTCTGTAACCCCAGGATTTGAGGGGCTTTGGCAGAAGGATTGAGAAATCAAGACCAAACTGGGCTACTTAATGAATCTTCTTCTCAGAAACCAAACCCAAACAAAACCAAAACAACAAAACCCCCAAACAAACCAAGATTTTTCTTCGATTGGGAAGGAAAAGACACTTTGGGAATGGGAATGGGAAAGAGTCTGTCTTACATCTTCTTGGCTTCTTCTCCCCACCCTGCCCTGCTGTGCCTGTGCCCTCTCCCTGCAGGTGTTCCCAGAAGCAGTAGACCCTGGAGATGTGGTTGCACAGCTTGAGTGTAAGTTTTTAACTTTTAATTACTTATTGAAAAGCTCTTTAGAAGTATCATTCTTATGGTATTTGATTTGAGGTTAAGTAAAAGTTTAAAAGGTTTAGTGGATTTAAAAAATGTTGAACTGGGATATTTTTATAATTAAAAAAAATTAAACATGAACTAGAAAAACACTTATCTTTTTGATGTAGATAAATTGAGACTTTTTCCTCTTTCTGTTGTGGTCTGCGACACATTAAGAATTACTTACATGGTTCTGGTCAAGATGGTGGGGAGTGTTCCAATAGAGTCTCTTGACAGGTGGAGCTATGTCCTGCATATAATACTGTTTAATGTAGGGGTAAAGATAGTCAAGAGACTCAAAGAAGCTCAATGTAGCCTGGCTGAAAATATCTGTGCCTCAACTTTAGTGTCTAACAATTATTTCTCAAAGCTCCCATGGTACACACTACCCATAGGGCTCAGCTAGAAAAAGCTACACAGACAGCAGTGCTAGATGTACACTTGGGAAGAACCCGTCAGCCTCTGGTTTTAAAATGGAAGGCTGACATTTATGCTTCAAAGTAGAAAGGGTTCGAGATCACAGACTGATCTTCACATCTCAAAAGGCCAGCGATGCTGGGCATCAATATGTGTGTCCCCTCAATGCTTCCCCTCACTCCCCACCCCAGAGGCAATGTAACAACTTAGAAACATGGAACCAGGCATCAAGCTAAAATTTAGGACAGATGGTGCAAACAAAGCACCCTGCTTGCTTTCATGGGATTTTGGGCTAGTGGCTTATCCAGACAATGCTTTGCACCAGGGGCCAGTATGTTATACTCTTCTAAGGACCTGGCATTGTATTTTCCACTGTGGTAAATAAGCTTGGTGGCAATTGTTGCCTGTGTATTTACTATTCCCTGGACATCTATGTATTTACTATTCCCTGGACATCTATGTATTTACTATTCCCTGGACATCTATGTATTTACTATTCCCTGGACATCTTTCTTATTATCTGGGAAAGCATATTTTACAAGCACTGAGGGCGATTATTTCTCTCATTTTGAGATTTTCCCAATTGACAGAAACTGTTTCCCCAATATTTGGTTAGAAATTTTAGGGCTATCAGATTACTAATTACTGATCATTGTTTTTGAAAAGTGTCTTGATTTCCATGACTCAGTTTTTTCCCTTGAGCCGCTACTCATGCAGTGAAATTTTGCTTTTCACCCTCTCACATGTCTTCAAGTGTTGATAGTCCATGGCTCATATCTCTGTACTTTACTTTGCTCTGTCCTGATGGCATATAGTTCATCTTTAGAAACAGCAGCCTTCACTAACTAACTATTTTCTTTTTGTCTTCCTTCTTGTACAGTCTTCTTTGTTCCCTAATGATTTCTAATATGGAAAATAAAAACTACACCGACTGGAGACAATACTCTATTCAGGGGAGTGATGCCCATGTGCCTATCACCTTGCTTCAGGAATTATTGAGGTTTCATTAATCTTATCTCTTGTTCCAGTATAGTTGGGCTGTTTTAATGCATATTTTATACATTGCGTCATTTTACTACAGGTTTGGAGCAGATGGGGGCTATATAATAGAATGGTCACTGTGCTGTTGTCACACTTAAGAAAATGAGCTGTCCCTCAGTAAAGTCAAACATTTCTTCGTCTGCTCCTAAATGTCTTTTTAAGTTAGCTTCTTAAGTGAGGATCTTCTCAGACTTTAGCTCTGACATAATGTGGCTATTTAGTTTAGTTTCTTTTTTTATCTATAATGGTATTCCACATTTTTCTATTTGTTTTTAATGATGTGAATGATGAACTAGGCCCTTCAGAATGTCCTGTCTTTTATATTGGCTAATTGCTTCCTTACCGAAGCTGTGTCTGGCTTGCTTATCACTTGTATTATACAAGGTGCTAATGGAACTGGAGGTGTTTGGATTCAGGCTTATTTCACTCCATTTTATTGTTTGGAAAGAATCTTTGATAGTCAGTGTTGTATGCTTATTGTACCATGTCAAGTGACATGATTATCTTGTCCTTAGTGATGCAGAGACTGGTCATTTGACACCAGGTAGCACCATCCTGAAATTTCTATTATAACTTTCTAATCAGCTTTTGATCTGCTGGCTTTAGCATCCACTGAGAACTATCTTTTTACTCGGGGTTTGCAAAATTTTTATTTTTATAATGCTGTCATTCTCTTGCATTTTTTAACTAGAAGTTTTTGTATATGGTGGTGGTGGTGATGTGTGTGTGTGCATGCGCATGCGCACGTAGGCCAAAAGTGGATGTCCGCTGTCGTCCTGGACCATCCTCCACCTTATATATTGAGAAGGGTCTCTACTGCCACTGAACCTGGAGCTTGTACTTAAGGCTAATCTTCTAGCCAGTTTACTCTGGGAAATCCCATGTCTTTGCCTTCTGTATGCTGGGATTATAGGTTGGCACCTTTTTTCCCCAAAGGCATTGCTTGGGTTCTAGGTAACTGAACTGTTGTTATTAGCTTATATGAAAAGTGCTTTGCCTGCTGAACCATCTCCCCAGATTGTATAATTTTCCTTTTTATTGTTTTAATTGAAAATAATTTTTATATAATATATTCTGATCACAGTTCCCCCTCAACTCCTTCCAGATCCTCTCTACCTCTACATCCCTTCAACTCTAAGCCTTTAAACAAATAGATAATGTTCCCCAAATAAAATAAAAATTAAAAAATAATTGGGGTATTTAGAATTTTAATGTCTAGTTTCTTGAGTTCTTTGTATATTTTGGAGATCAGACCTTTGTCTGATGTGGGGTCAGTGAAGATCTTCTCCCATTCAGTAGGTTGCCTTTTTGTCTTAATGACTGTGTCTTTTGCTTTACAGAAGCTTCTCAGTTTCAGGAGGTCCCATTTATTCATTGTTGCTCTTAT
>PVIU01026422.1:0-22032 GCA_004026605.1 Ondatra zibethicus | reverse complement strand
TATCATCAGCAAATAACGAAAGTTTGACTTCTTCCTTTCCAATTCGAATCCCCATGATCTCCTTATTCTGTCTTATAGCTATTGCTAAGACTTCAAGCACTATATTAAAGAGGTATGGTGACAGTGGACAGCCTTGTCTTGTTCCTGATTTTAGTGGAATGGCTTTGAGCTTCTCTCCATTTAATTTGATGTTTGCTGTGGTTCTAATGTTCTTTATCTAAATGAATGGTGATATAATAATTAGAAGAACGAGGCCTGGTACTCAGCATCTATGCCACTTGCCTATCTTCCTTTCTTCATTACAAATGTTAGCACAGGCTACAAACAATTTCCAACCCTTTCTTAGCGTTTCTAATCCTCCACTTTGCCTTTCCTCATTATTTTTTTATTAATTTATTAATTAATAATTTTCCAGCACAATCACGGTAACCCCCTCTCCTTCGAGTCCCACCCCCAACCTCCACCCTACCCCCATCCATTCCTTCTTCTTTCTTTTCAGAAAAGGGCAGGCCTCCCATGTTTATCAGTCACCCATGTCATATCAAGTTGTAGTGAGACTAGGTACCTCCTCTCCTATTAAGGCTGGATGAGCCAACCCAGTAGGAAGAAAGGGTCCCACAAGCAGGTAACAGAGTGGAGACAGCCCCTGCTCCCACTGTTAGGCATTCCACAAGAAGACCAACTACACAACTGTAACATATGGGCAGAGGACCTAGGTCATTTCCATGCCGGCTCCCTGGCTGTTGGTTCAGTCTCTGTGAGCTCCTGTGAGCCAGGTTAGTTGATTCTATGGGTTTTCTTCTGGTGTTGTGGTATAGGAGGTCCTTCTGCATTTGTTTATCTCATTGGTTAAATAAAGAAACTGCCTTGGCCTTTTGATAGGGCAGAAATCAGGTAGGTGGAGTAGACAGAACAAAATGCTGGGAAGGAGGCAGCCTGGCCCATTATATCGACCCTCTTTTTGGCCAACTCTCACTCTTGACCTAACCCATTTTTATTAATCTGTGTTCACCACGAGGTCGTGGCTTACCAGGAAAGCTTCTAACTAACCAGCATCAGTCTCCAGCAGGAGAACCATGGCGGCTGCCACACTACCTTCTTCCCAGCATTCCGTTCTTTCTACCCTGCCTACCTGATTTATGCCCTATCAAAAGGCAGTGTCTTTATTTAACCAATGAATGCAATGCAACACAAATATAGAAGGACCTCCTACACCATGTTTGGTTCTGTCCTAGGTCTCTGGGTCTTAGCCCTCCAGGAAGTGTTGGGGTGGGCTCTTTCTTGTGATGTGGGTGTTAAACTGGACCAATATTGGTTGGTCATTCCCATAATCTCACAGTACTCTCGCCTTTGATCTTCCCCCTTACTGGATCCTTCATTTTCCTATGCCCACCAACCCCTCCCAGCCAGACCCCTCCCCCATCCACCACCAACATCATGAAATTTGCCAGCAAATGGATGGAACTAGAAAAGATAATCACAAGTGAGGTAACCCAGGCCCAGGAAGACAAACATGGTACCAATTTCTGTTTTAGGATTTCTATTGCTGTGATAAAACTCCATGCCTGAGAGTGAGAGAATCATTTCATCTCACAACTCTCAGGGCACACTCCATCCCTGAGGACAGGAACCCAGGGCAGGAACCTGGAGGCAGGAGCTGAAGCAAGACCACGGAGGAGTGCTGCTTACTGTCTTGTCCTCAGGGTTAGCTCAGTTTCTCTCTTGTACGTCCCAGAACTACCTGCCTAGGGATCGGACAGTCCACAGTGACTGGCCACACCCGCATCAATCATCAGTCAAGAAAATTACCCAGAGACATGTGGAGGCAAACTGATGGAGACATTTTCTTTATTAAAGGTCTCTATTCTTAAGTTCTTGTCAACTCAACACAAACCTAGACACAGACCATCCCCATGCTGTTCAGAGGTTGCTTACATGGTGGCTGGGGAGAATTTACAGGACCAGACAAGTATGATTCTACACTGATGACAAGGTCTAATGTTTGGCTAATGGAAGTTCATTACCCTCACCAGAAAGCACTGGACAGGAAGACAATGTAACACCATCTATGTTTCCTCTGACCTCTTCAGTGCTGATTGTATAATCTCAGGTCCAGGCTAAGGTTCCCAAATTTTCCATTTCACCATCCCTGTCCCTCCAGTATGCTTTCCCTCTGCCTGTACTTAGTGCTTGAGAGCTTCTAACGTATTCTTTTCATGTCTCCTTTAGCCAGAAAGCACAACACTCCTTCTCTAGCTGGTCCACTGTGAATGCCTTTGCAGTTTGCAATTGAGTGTTTGTGGGTTTTGTTTTGGTCTCACATGGATAAATCCAATGCAACTGTTGGAATTTGGGTGATAAAGGATTAAGGGGTAGGAGATTAAATCTTAGAAAAATATGCCATTGAAATAAAATATTAAGGGAGCTGCACACACCAAGAGACAAAACTATGATAGGGATTTCCTCAATCTTCACCACCAGCTGAAAGGCAAGGCTCTGGTCCCTAGTACTCAGAAACAAGTCTGGTCTATGTGATCCTGTAACCTAGGATGTCTGGTAGCAACCATCCACACTGCTGCACTGCTGCTGTTTCCTCTTTGATCCCCATGGGGCCTTGCAGTGTTCTGAAGGCAATGGAAGAAGGTTTGTCTAGCACTGGTGCTGGCGGCGTTTAGCTAAACGGAAGCGAGACCCAACAAAGGCAGCGTTTCCAAGGTGACTGTGCAGTGTACACTGTAAAGCACCTCTTACATCCCTGGTGTCTGCCCAGTACACCCATATTCCTAGTTCCTGTGAATTCCAGTTGCTTGTGTGTCAAAGTCGCTGTTTTTTTCTGCAATGATTCTGGGTTGAGGAAAGTCACCTGACCTACAGAACAGTAGAGACAGACATAAGCTAGTACCCCTCAATCTGAAAAAGGCCACCTCTTGAGGGAATAGCTTTACTTACAGAAGAAGGAGGCTCAGTTGCTTCTTCTATATTTGTTTGACGATTCCTTTGAGTATTGTTAAGTGATTGGAGAAGAGTCCTTGCTGATAATCCTTACTGTCCAGGAATTGTTTCTTTCGAAATATTGAAGGACTTTTCTGTCTTCCTGGGGACTTGGCCTTAGGCTGTGGCTCCAGGGTTAGCTCTGCTTCACACTGACTTTTGTCTGCAAGGATAATGCTGAGACCTGAGATGGAAAGGGGTGCTTCTTAGGGGCAAATCAGAGCATCACAACGATGTCTCTGTAGCTCCTACCCTCCTGGAAGAGTAGAAGGTCTAGTTGTTGAGTTCCTTCATGTGCAGCACCCTTTGAACAAAAGATTTGGTTTGGTTAAGGTGTGGTGAGGTTTGCGGGTTTGTGGGAGTCTTGCCTCTTGGTTCAGGTGTGGCGGGGTTTGCGGGTTTGTGGGAATCTTGCCTCTTGGTTCAGGCGTGGCGGGGTTTGCGGGTTTGTGGGAGTCTTGCCTCTTGGTTCAGGCGTGGCGGGGTTTGCAGGCTTGTGGGAGTCTTGCCTCTTGGTTCAGGTGTGGCGGGGTTTGCGGGTTTGTGGGAGTCTTGCGCTGAGTTTTAAACGGCAGTCATCCTTCTCTGTGTCTTCCCAGACGTATAAACTTTTCTTCTAAATTCATGAGCTCTTGTCACTGTCCTGAACCCACGGGGTCAGCTGCTACTGATGATATGTGCCTGCTCCTACCACCCCCTTGATTCTTTGCTCCCTCTCATTTCTGCCTCACGTCCAGCATCTTAAGAAGTCTCACTGTTCTGTTCTTAGATGAATTCACATTATTTTGAATTCCTGTGGTATTAGCTTTACAACATGGGCAGATAGACAGCTTCACCTGTCTATGTTCTGGCTGACCAATGCTGCTACCATCTCTATTGTGCTGAGAAGATATTAATAGGAGAATCCAAAAAAAATGCAAGAAATGACAGAAAACAGCTGGTTGCCTGCACAGTCACCCAAGGTCTCTCTGCAACATTGGGGTATCCAACTTTGGCTTATAAGCCTAGAATATCTGACAGACCATTTTGGAAGATGCTTGCTAGCACTTCCTGCTTACTTAGGTAATATTATTTCCCTTTTCAGGTCTTTGATGGGGTTGAAGACTAGATAGTTACAGTTACAATCCTCCCATATCCCATATCTTAGCGAAGGACATACCAGGTACAAGCCTAGATTCTGCAGGAAAGGGCAGCTATTGGGGTAATCTCTATAAAATTGCCTATTAACTATAGTTTGGACATCTAAGATATCTTTCTTACTTGATAATTGTTCCTATTGTATATAGTTTTGATTTTGTTAGGATTAGAGCCTTCCTTAAAAGGAGACTATCCAGGTTCACTGGGCAAAGAAAGTGCTATGGACTGAATGTGTCTAGTTGCCCCCACCCCTTTTATATGCTGAAGCTTAATCCTCTTCAAGGTAGCACTTGGAGGTGGGACTTTGTGTTTACATTGTTAGAGTGGAGCCCTTCTGATGAGATGAACACTCAGGAAAGAGTTGGCGTCTCTGGGCCATGTGAAGATTCAGTGAAGAAGCAGCTATGTACAAGGCAGTAAATGGCCCTTACCAGACACCAATCTGCTGGTGCCTCACCCTGGGTTCCACAGACTCCAGAGCTGACGACTGAATATGTACTGTTTAGCTCACCATCTAAGGTACTTTTACTATAGAGCCCAAACTCATACAGGACGTAGAACCCATGGAGATTTGTGTCCAGAACAGTAGGTGATTGATCATGGGGACAGGGAGAGGTTGAGGACATTTTTGGCTCCACCTACAATCTAATGATGTTGACTGTAAGGGTTGCATGGGCTACATGAGTAGGAAGGTCTCCCATGAGTGTCTGTGGTGACAGTGGGCTCACAATTGGAAGAAGAGTTCTGCAACTAGGGACAGCAGTCTCACAATTTCAATCTCTGGCCTTTCATTTCGGTTGTTTCTGGAGGCACCGTTGAGCTCTTCTGGACTGCATGCTCACTGAGCGAGCTGTGTCATGTGTCTAAGCCGTAGAACTTTTTCTGGCACATAGAAAACATTCATCATAATGAGCCATTAATGACTTGCCTAGACAAATAAGACCTATTGGCTCTGAAGGCCTCATCGCTCTGTGGGAGCTTTTCTGAAGTACTTAACCTCCAACCGGGCAGGAAGACATGATTTGAAGAATTGCAGGCTCAACTGTGGCTTCGTGGCTAGCGCGGGAGGAAGCAGGTGAAGCTTCAACTGACCCAGAAGTTGAAGGCAAATCCATTTGCCAGGGGGATTTGTGTTTCTTAAAATTTTCCATTACAAGCACTGACTTGCAAGAGAAAACCACTAATTAGAGAGGACTTCAAGCTTCATCTGGATCTCTTCATGGAAAAAACAATTAAGACTTATGTTTTTATTAGATACATGCCTGCAAGCATGCAGCACTCACTGAGTTCAGAAACATTTTTTCCCTCATTAAATGTAAATTATTTGGGAGTAAAGACCAAGAGAATATATTCTACACCTAAACTCATTAAGCATCTTAGGACAAAGGGTCAACACATGAACACCCAAACACAAATGGATGACATTGGGGTGAGTGCAGAACAGCCCAGCCAAGACAGAAAAGAGGGGAGGTAATTTTTATTTTCTGCAGGATAATTCTTGAGACAGTGCTCTCCCAGAGAGAAGAAAGGGTGTGAGTTTTATTCTGAAAGGCTATATGTAGTCGTCTAAAAAGGCATGTGGATCAGGATGGGGAGTGTTGTGTTTTGAATAAGAACCCATAGGCTCATATATTTAAATGCTTAGCCATCAGGGAGTGGCACTATTTTAGACGGATTAGGAAATGTGGCTGTGTTGGTGGAAGTGCGTCATTGGGGGTGGCCTTTGAGCTTTTCAAAGCCCATCCTAGGCCCAGTGTCTCCCTCTCTTCTTCCCAGGGATCTGGATGTAGAACTCTCAGTAACTTCTCTAGCACCATGTCTGCCCACATACCACCACGCTCCCTGCCATGATGACACTGGACTAAAGCTATGAAACTGTTAGCAGGCCCCAGTAAAATGCTTTCTTTCCTAAGAGTTGCCTTGGCCATGGTGTCTCCTCACAGCAATGGAACACTCACTAAGACAGGGAGGGTGCTATGAACAACTTAAATGTACACTACTTGGCACAGTTCTTGAATTATAGTTCAAGAAGGAAAGACAGTACCTGCAAGTCCTCTGCATCCAGAGACTGAGCCATCAGGACAAAGGCAGGAAGACCCCTGTGTGAACTGTGCTGCATCATGCTTGTGTTTATAGAAGATGCTGGGCATACTGCAGCTGCATTGTAGATAGTATACAGAAGATTCCTGGGTACACTCAGACTTAAGCCCAGGGAATGATCTCAGACAACTCATCTTCTACCAAGATTGCTTAGCTACAACCAAAGAAAAGGGCACATTGAAGGTGATTTAGTAGAGGAATCTGTCCCCTCCCCCAGTTTCTCAACCTCTCCTAACTGCTATGTTACCATCTAGGGGTCTTGATCAGGTTAATTTTCTCTGCCAGTTAAAGAGTTTAATGGCAGGGAAAGTCCCAGGCACAGTAGGCAGTAGTTTTTAGAGTGCTTGTGTGGCTTTCACAGGATCTGTGTTTGATACCAAGCATCCCCCCCAGTTAAAAATTACACAAAAAGGTACTACATTGCCACACATTATAGAAGGGCTAAGAATAGTTACTTTAAATCACAAAACTTCAAAGACCCCCCCCCCGAAATATGGGAAAAAATGACAGAGACTATCTGTAACACATTCCAGGAACTAGGAGTGACAAAAGCACATGGGCACCATGGTGGGGACATGTTCTGTGCCCTCGCCATCCAGCATCCAACACTCAGCTTCTTCCTCAGCTGGCATCTGACATGGCCAGCACATGGCTCTAAAGGGAAAAGGGAGGCAGAGAACTAGAGCACCCCACACTAGTCTCAGGTCGCTTGTTCAGCGTCCTCCTTCCTCTGGCCACTGGCCACTCTTGTTGTAAAATATATTTAAGAGAGAGAGAGAGAGAGAGAGAGAGAGAGAGAGAGAGAGAGAGAGAGAGAGAGAGAGAGTGGGTCTGTCCGTCTGTATGCACATGAGTGCAGGTGCTCATGGAAGCCAGAAGAGGGTGTTTGATAAAAGCCTGCACTGCCTGACGTGGGTGCTGGGAAGCAATCTTGAGTTGTAAGGGAATCCTTGTATTGTTCCTTGTTAACAAGAGTAGATGGGATGGTCGGTGGTGTATGGGGGAGGTTGGCATTGACACTGGGGTGGGTGAGGAAGAATGGCTGGCTGAGACAGGATGGAGGAGGGGTCATTGAAGGTAGATGAGCAACCAGACATTGGCTAGGTTGTCCGTGTGGACATGGAAGTAGCAAGAATAATGGCAAGAACTGAGAGGAAGAGGAAGTTAGAGAAAGATGTCTGAGAACTCAGAAGGGCTGCAGGAAGCAGGGCAGCAGGTGGCAAGCTTTGCGGGAACTTTTAAAATGAAGGGAGACAAGATATCCTATAATAGCTGTCACGAGGGTGGGGAATGGGAAGATACCTCCCACTTTATTCTCCTGTGTGGAGGAGCTGAGGTATGGGGGAAATCTGTTAGTTCCTGAGAGGAACTTTTCTCCCCCTTTTCTTACCAGTCATGTTTGGTTCTATCCCAGGTCTCTGGGCTGTCCCGCTTCTGGGTCCTGGCTCTCCAGGCAGTGTCAGGGTGGGCTCCCTCTTGCGGTGCCTGTATCAGACTGACCAGTCATTGATTGGCCACTCCCATAATTTCTGTGCCACCTTTACCCCAGCACATCTCGTAGGCAGGACAAAGTGTAGGACAGAGGTTTGTGGCTGAGTCGGGGTTCCAAACCAGGAAGTCTTGCCTGGCTACAGGAGATGGCTGGTTCAGGTTCTGTAGCCCCCATTGCTAGGAGTCTTAGCTAGGGTCACCCCCATAGATTCTAGGAGTTTCCATTGCACTAGGTTTCCAGCCCTTCCCAGAGATGCCCTGATTCCAGTTGTCTCTCCCAGTATAAAGTTCCTATCATTTCTAAACTACATTCCTGCGTTGGTGGTTGACACAAAGGTTGAAGTGGAAGTTGAATGCAGTTTAATGCAAGCAGGTACAACTTCTAGCCACCAGGAAGTGTTGATGGAGACCTAAGGTCTGAGGTTCAGTCTCACTTGAACTTCCTATCCAGGGCAATAAGCCTAAATCTCAGGCATTTATTTTTTAGTGAATATTCCAAAAAGAATTGTTCCTTTATCCCATTGAATGTTCTTATTCATGTGCTGAGTGATTTAGAGATTTTATTTGTATAGGATTAAAACTGGGGCTGGAGAGATGGCTCAGTGGTTAAGAGAACTTGCTGGTCTTTCGGAGGCCCTGAGTTCAGTTCCCAGTGCCCATGTCTGTCAGTTCATAAGTTCCTGAAGTTTATAATTACTTCCTGTATCTCCAGCTCCAGGGGATTTCACAGCCCCTTTCTGGTTCTCTTGTCACCCACAAACACATGTGTGTGTGCACGCATAGTCACACATGTGCACACATACATGTGCGCTCACACACACACAAAGACACACATACATTTTAAAAAGAGAGTGTAATTTCATACCAAAATATTTGATTTTATTTTCCTAAAAAAATCAGAGGAATTTTTAACTTTAGTTTTTTTGAGGATGGGATATGATTTTTTTTTTTAAGATTAAATTTGGGAGCTGAAGGTGTAGCTGAGCTGTGAAATACTTGCCTGATTTTGATTCTCATCACTGGGTGGCAGTGGGGGCAAATAAACAAATAAATAGACAAATCTAAAAGATAAATTTTGTTATGGTTTTCAAAAGTATTTACTTATCTACTTACTTATGAGCATATTTATGTGCACGGTACCTCTGTTGATAGTTTGAATTTTTTTCCTAGACTTTTCCTGGGCATCCACACATGGTGGCGTGGGTGTAGAGCCCCACAGAGACTAACCAGCGAGCACACACACCATGTAACTTTCCCTCTGCTTGCTAGGATGTCCTTCTTCCGTTCTGTCTCCGCTCTCTTTCTCCCAATGCTCCATTTTCCTACGCTCTCTCAATCCACACACATACTGTTTATTAGACAAGAAAGGCCACTGTAGTCTGTGGTGGAGATGGGCTGAGCGTCTGAGTATATCACTCCAGACTCACCCCCTTTGCCCCATATCTAGAAGGTTTCTAATTTTATGCCACTCGAAGCAGCAATATGCCATTGTAAACAACACTGGGCAAAAGCTGCTTTCCACTTACGAGATTTAAAAATAGAGTTCTTGGATCCCCAAACCACTGAGTTTTAGAGGAGCTAGTTTATTTATTGATTTGCTCATTTTACTCTCGCTTCTCCTTGTTGGACACTTTGGAAGTTTTCAGCAGAGTCTCCCAAATTTGCTGAATTGAAAATCTGTTTTTTATTTCTGGGTCTGCTGTGAACATTACTGTTTCAGAACACGGGCTTATGTTCCTGGTAGTGAGTATGTAAGCAGGGTGCAGGACCCTGTCTTATTCTTGGAACATTGCAGTCTCTCATTCCCCAGAGACCTAATCAAAGGCAGAGCCCTGGGTCAGTGCCATCAGCTTCTCAGCAAGTGAGTTCACCAGGCATGCTGCTGTCTTTCCTTGCATCTAAGTTTTAAAAATTTTAGTGTGTGTATTTATGTGTGTGTGTGTGTGTGTGTGTGTGTGCATGTGTGTGAGTGTGTTTTCTCTTTATACTATGTGTGCTCTGGGAACTGGACTCAGGACTGCATGGTAAGCATCTTTACCCACCAAATCATCTCACTGGTCCATGTTTTTGTTTTTTGGAGAAAGGGTCTCATGTAGTCCAATCTGACCTTGATCTCTCTGTTAGTCAAGGGCGACTTTGAATCTCATCCCCCTGTTGCCACTTCCTGAATGCTGGGGTTACAGATGTATGCCACCAACCTGGTTTTATGTTGGGTTGGTTATTAAAGCCAGGGCTTTGTGCGTGTTGGGCAAGCACCCTAGCTTATGAGCCACAGCCTCAGCTCTCCTTTTCCTTTCTCCTTTTCTTTCCCTTGTTTTGGTTTTAGAGACAGCATCCTCAAACTTACCATGTAGCCATGGTGACAAGGAAGACCTGATCCTACTGCCTCTGCTCTGTGAGTGCTGGGATTACAGGTATTCATACCATGCCCAGACAGCCATGCTCGGTGAGGGCTGGCATTACAGGTGTGAACCACCATGCTGACAGTCCATGCTCTTCTCCTTAGAAAGTTACAACAATCTTGGCACTCCTTTCTGGGTTACCACTCCACTGGGTTTGTAGATACTGACAGCGGGTTCACCCTCCCCTGTGCTCTGATTCCCTGGCTCTGGGGTCCCAGTCAACTGTCTGTTAGCTCCACAATGGAGCCATTCTTTCTGACCAGCTGACTCCACCAGAAATCCTGTTGTGGCCTTTGTGGTTTCTCATCTCTAGGGAATCCACATTTTCTTTTTCCTTCATCTTTTCTGTTTATGACTTGGGTACTTTTCTCTTTTTAAAAGCTGTAAAAATCACCCTGGTCATTGTTTTAGGGGAGCTTTTTTCCATCATAAAAATATGTCACTTGGCTCTGGCCCTGTTCCTCTGATACATTTGCTTTGGTATCTTTCCCCCCCAGCTTCCTGACTCCCATACCTGCCCTGTTTCTGCTCTGTAGATTTTACATGGTTACTTCTGGTTCACTATGAGAGAGCAGCTGAGGCAGAGTTCTGAGTGCTTCCAGTAGAAGGTGGCAGGGACAGAGGTCTGGGCTTGCAGAAGAAGCTGACAGCAGTGGTCTGAAGAAATGGGCTTGCCAGGCTGGGGAGCTGGCTCCATGGAGAAAGCAGCTGCTGTGCAAGTGTGAGGACCCCGATGAGATTCTCAGAATCCTCTGTAGCATGCAACTGGCATTCTTGCACTTCAGAGAAGAGATGGAAGGCAGAGGCAGGAGAATCCGTAGCAACTTACAGGTCAGGGAGCTTAGCACGAACAGAGGTGAGCAACAACACACGCAGGCACTTGAGCTTGTCCTCTGGCTTCCACATGTATACCTTGACACACACACACACACACACACACACACACACACACACACACACACACACACACCCCTGCGCACACACAGATGAATACATGCAAATGCAATAAATTTTCCTTTTAAGAAAGTGATTACATACCCCAATAATGGGGCAGGTCGGCTGAGTGGGGTGTGAGGACAATGGGAATTCCTGAGGGTCAGTGGTGTCCTGTGTATCCTACCTGCAAGAGCAGCTCAGGGGCTCCCATGCAGAACTGAGTGATCGCGCGTGTGTGGGTGGAGGAGCTGAGGCAGAGAACACCAGCAGGAGCCCAGGAACTTGCAGTGACAGCTCCTCGGTGCCATGTACCTCTCGCCAGCCTTCAGAGCATAGAAAGTCTCGTGTGAGCTTTCTCTGTGGGCCAAGCAGACCCAGAGCCACCCAAGATAGAAAAGTTGTTCCAGGTTGGGAGTGCTCTCATAGGTCAGAGCCTACAAAGCCATAGCATGTTAGACACTGACTGTCTAGTGACTGATACTGTCAACTACTGACATTTTCAGATTAGGAGGAGAAAGAGGTGGAAGATTTTCATCTGAGAAAACCAGCAACAGAAGGATGGCAGACCCCAGGGTCTCCAGGGGCGGGTGTGAGCTTGGGGTGGAGTGGGTTGTGGTGAACCATCTCACCTAAAGTATTTATTTTAGGTGTGTGTGTGTGTGCACGCGCGCACGCGTGCGCTTATGTGTAGGTACCTGAGGAACCTAGATGCCAGAGTCACAGGGGGTTGTGAGGTTGTTATTCAGTTGGTATGGGTGTTGGGAACTGCCTCCAAGAAGGCACCTGAGCATTTTCCTAGCCCTTGCACCTCTCCTCCCAGTCATTCATGCATGCGAGGCTGGCAGGATGGATGGGCTCGTCTTGAGATGCTGGCAAATGTTCTCTGCCTTCTCCTAGGTACAGATCCATCTCTCAACCTCTCTTTGCCCCCAGATCCTCTTTCCTCTTAGACCTAGGTTTATTGTGGCCATGGGGACTTGCTCAGGCAAGGAGCTTGCAGACTCACATTGGATGCCATATCGCACAGCCTTGATGGTCTGGCTTATCTGCATGAACTGATCTCACCGACACAGATGCTTCATCCAATTAAGGCAATCTTTGCCTCAGGACCCTCCCTCTCACACCCATGCACGCCCATGTAAGGTGAATAGCGGAACTAGTAGGTGCAGTCTCCGCGAAGCCCAGCTGTGCCCCTGGGAATCCCTGCACGTACTCCCTGTGTTCCTGTGAATCCCCGGTCTTCACAAGAAACTGCACACATGAGGAGCGGCGCCTCGGCAGCAGTCCTGCTTTGTTCCCTCCGTGCCTCCGTTTATTTGTGTGCAAGATAAGGCTGTCAGCCACCTTCCGCAAAAGGATATTCTGAGCTTCCACATGGAAGACTTGACATTTATTAACCAGGGTCATATGAAAGTCCCGATTTAATCTCTGAAAAAAAAAGATGCTTTGAGAGTTGCAGACATAGGGACCATATAAGCATGAAGAATTCTGCCCATAGCTCTGGAGGAAGGGTGCCAGTCAGTCATAGGGGTGCGGGCTAAGTCCTGATTCCTCTACTTTACCCTCAGGTTCCAGACAATTAAAGGGAACACTCTCTGGTTTGTGAGACATTAACCATTCACATTCTAAATGAACAAAGATATTCTGAGAGTATTTACCCCATGAGAAGAGAGAGGCCTGGTAGTGGAAAGCTTATGGAGACAAGTAGCTTCCTAATAGGACAATACTATTCTTGGGAACATCAGAAAAACTCGAAAAGACTGGCACATGTTCATTGTTCATAGTACCAAGTGTCACAAAGACATTTTCATACGGGCATATGATGCACTCTGAACAGCCTGCCTCCCATGCCTCCATAGCCTCCCCTTTCCTCCGTCTGTTAGCCTACTTCACTTCATGTGTCATGTGTGTATGAATGAGTTCACATATCTATACAGATCTACGATCCACAAACGAGAAAAAAAATACACGGTTTGTCTTTCTAATTTAATCTGACAAAATGCAGTTACAGTTCTAGCCACTGGAAGTAGAGCTGCGGTAAACACTGATGAGGGACGTTGGCGGAGTCCTCTAGGTGACACCCAGGCATAGCTGGGTCATATGGCAGGCCTATTTTTAGTTTCTTGAGTAATCTCCATGCTGTTTTATAAACACACACCACTTGAGCCTTCTCTGAGGAAGTCGCTCCCCTACACACTTTCATGTAAATACCTTCTTTAATGTTCTCAACGGTCTTTCCAGGTAGGCATTATTTGCTCAGAGGCTCAGGAAAGTTGAATAATTTAAGTCCACAGCTATAAAGAAATGAGATGAGAATTTGAATTTATGTAGCCTGTATAACAATAACCATAACCGATTCCACGCTATTCTCATAGTATCACTAAATAAAACTTGTGTTTGGGTCAAAAGCTATAGTATTTAGCGTTTGCCACTTAGGTTTATTTTTCTGACAATTTGGCAATATAACTCCAATGATAAACTAGGCATTTAAGGGCTGCATGACTTACAGATGCTGTATTTCAGAGTCCATGTCTGTGTTCACAGTGGATCTAGACTCACGCGAGCGCAAATACTGTTGTCATGGCTCTTGCACTGGTCAAGCTGACTTGGTCCTTGGAAGAATGGACTAAAGGAAACCAGCCAGAGCTGAGTTCCTGTGAAAGGAAGAAGGCCATTTGCCTTCAGTGGTGGGAGCTGCGAGGAGCTGGAGCCAAAGAATGTTGAAGGGAAACTGAAAGCATTGCCAGCCCCACTCATCTGAGAGCAGCAAAGCTAAGGCACCACACCGTTCCATACCCACTGCTGGTCAGGACTATAATCTTCATTTAAAAAGATTTACTTTATTTTTAATTATAATTATGTGTGTGGGTTTGTGCACATGAGGGCAGGTGCTTGTGGAGCCAGAGGTGATCGCGCTCTTTGGACCTGGAGTTACAGGAGGTTATGAACGCTCCCATGTGGGTGCTGGGAATTGAACTCAGGTCCTCTGCAAGAGCTGTACCATCTTGCTGAACCATCACAACAGGTCTCATTGCCCATATTCCAAAAGCAATCTGTTTTCTATAGCTATCAGTTTTCAAATCAGACACCCAGATTTGTGCATGCCCAAATGTTCATGTGTATACGTATGCACATGAAAGCCAGAGAGCAACCTAGAAACAATTCTACGTCCAGTACGAAAGGAAGGCTTTAGGAAACCAACAGATAGGGCTTCACCCACATCAACTGTTCACTGAGGAGGGAAAGTAGTGAGACTTTCAGGAGCGGATTTAGGGGCTGACAAGATTTCACCACAGGGACGTCCTGGCTGGCTTGCATGTGGCACACACTGGGAGCATAGGGACCATGACACACTCCATGCTACAGACAGGAGTCTATTTGCTAGGGCAGCTGCCAGGACCAGGATCCACAGGTACACACCCTTAGGGCCCCTGCTGCCGTTGTGAGTGGAGGCTGGGCTGTAACTAAGGATAATATTTACATAATTTATAGTTTTAAAACCCATCGTCTGAGTTTTTTCAGAGGGGAACTCTTCTCACAAGGCCAGGCTAGACTCTGGGCTTATGGAGAGCTTTGATTTGTGGAGGTGCCAAAGGAGCAAGTTCCTGGAAGGAGAGTGATTCAGAGCTAGTAGGGGCGGGGCTGGAGAGATAGTGTTGCTGAGCAGGCGAAGGGATTTAGCAGGCCTGAGCAAACATAGTGGAGCAGCTATGTCAACCTAGGGGTGTGGTTCAAAGCATTAGCTATGGTGATCTCAGTACAGACTCACGGCTTGCAGTAATTACTCAGTGTAAGAGGGCCACAGGTTTTGCCTTTTACCCTTCTCCTCCTTGCTAAACCTTAGATTACAGTGCTAGAGCTAGCCACCAAGCTATTGGCCACTCCCCTCTCCTGAGACTGACCACCAAGGTTCAGGTCTCAAAGCATTGAAGTACAGCAAGCAAAAGCCCCTTGTGACTGCCCTAATTAACATACCCAGTCAAACAGGTTTTCCCTTTTCCCTTTAGAAACTGCCCCTTGCCGGCAGACTAGTCTGTCTCCTCTTTATTCAGAGGCAATCCTTTGTTCCTCAGGGCAAATAAGTCTCCTTTGTGTCACGTGCAGACTGGCCCTTTCAGAAGTGGCAGGGATATATATGGTAGAGAGCTGAGCTGAGCTGCCTCCCTGGACTTCTTCACTGACCTCATAGGTCAGTTCTTCTGAGCTCAGCACCTGATTTATGGGGTGGATTTCTTGTAAACAATGGTGAGGGGACAAAGCTTTACCTCCAGCCTGAGCCAGAGTAGCTCAGAAAGAGCTTTCAAGGTCATAGACTCAGGGAGGCAAAGGAGAAGGCGATCTTTGGAACTTTGTAGAAATTGTGACAGAGGTTTTTATACTTGTGTAGGTGATGGGTTTGGAACCCCCAAATAACACTGTCTAGATTTTAAAAGGATGAAGAGACCCAATCTGGCTGGCCCCGCTGCTTTGGATACATACTCAATTTAATGCAAAATGTCACTGTTTATTGAACACCTACTCTCTATAGAAAGAATTATATTGGATACAGGGAAAATAGAGACTCAACAATCTTCTGCACAAATGTGTATTTCTGAATTTATGCAAAGCTCAGATCTTTCTCTTATATTGCTTACAATCTAGTAACAGAGGAACTAGCAACGTCCAAGTTTACAAGGTAGGACATCCTGGCAGGGCAGAGAGAGTCAAGGAATAGTGATTCATCATGGGTAAAGGGGCACAGGAGGTTTCAATGCCATGCCTAGTGTATAATGGCAGCCCTCTTACACTGAGTAATTACTGCAAGTCGGGAGTCTACTGAGATCATCATAGCTAATGCTTTGAACCATGCCCCTAGGTTGGACATAGCTGCTTTATGGCTGAGGAAATGACCTGCAAATCCACACAGCTCTGAGTGCTGAGCGCCACCTCACTGCCATCTAGAGCACCTGGGTGAAAAGTTTGTTGTTTCTCTTGGGGTACCAGCCTGAGAAGTCTCATGGGTAATCTCAGGTACAGACTTACTCCCCACATTTTACTTGAACGTCACTCACAACTTGAGATTTAAGGATTCTGACACGCAAACAATTTCTCTTTCTCCTGCTCCCCTTCAGACTCCATCTGTACCTGGAGGTAGTGGAGACTCGGGGGTAGGGGTGGCAAAGGCACAAAAGGGTCTTGTGTGGTGGCCTGCCAATTGATGGTCTTAGGTCCTAACTCAGTGTGTCTTTAGCATCTTCTTCTGACCTGTGGCTGACGGCCCAGGCTGCAGTCTCTGCCGAGGATAGGCACACTCACACCTCTGGTTCAGTTCTTGAATTTGATCTTTATTTCGAGGACTTTGCTGACTTGTTGGACCTGTTAGAGTTCACTGTCACCTACTATCACAGCCCGGCTCACACTAGGAGTTGGGAGGTGGCTGGTGGCGGCAGTTGCGGTGTTTATGATGATGTTAAAACGTTGCACTCTGAACCTATTCCTTCTCAGAGGCAATCAAGCCTTGCTGCTGCCCTCCAGGAAGGAGTCAGTCAGGCATGGCTGGCAGAGGGGTGCTGAAGATCTTTCGCCACCTGTAAAGTAAGGACCTAAGAACACTGGCTAAGAGGCTGGTCCACAAGACTCTTGTGCGTCTTTCCCTCCAGTCTCTACTATTTTCAGAGATGATTGGTGTGGGTAAGAGTTCAGGGGCAATAGTGTGAAAGTTAGCACCAGTCCAGGGACAGGCGATAGATGCTTGCAGATTCACTCTGTCAGTCTCAGGGCTAGGACTTGGTCAGAGCCCTAAAGAGCTCCCCGGTGCAGGGATAGGCTGTCTTCTATAGCCCCGTGTGTTTCAGAAGGGTTTGAGGAGGCAACTATGTTCCTCTTCCTGTGATAAAGTACCCAGACAGAAGTGGCTCAGGGGAGGAAGGGTTATTTTGGTTCATATTTCAGCGGCTACAGTCCATTGCAGGGGGGAGTCCTAGCAGGAGCAGGAAGCAGCTGGTCACATTGCACACACAGTGACGAAGCAGAGGAATGGATGCCGTTGCTCAGCTTGCTTTCTCCATTTCTTTTCATCTGAGAACCCCAGCCCAGGTAACAGTGCTACTTGGTTACAGTGGATCTTCAGACCTCAATTTGTCTCATTGCTTCTTCGGTGACTTGAGATCCTGTCAAACTGACAGTTGCAAAAGTCATCACAGCAGGGATGATGAAAGCAGCCAAGATGGCTCGGCCAAGATGGCTGACCTTGCTGTACCACCACGAGCCTCTTGCTGTTGCCCTACATGGCTATATGACCAGTCACTCTGTCTCTGGCTCCTTGGCTTCCTGGGAGCATCTCCTCTTCTGCTTCAGCTGTCCTAATACCAACTTCATTTTCATCCCAATTCCAGTTAGAATCTGTATGGGATAACTGATTTCATCCACATTTCATGATGAGCCATAAACCTTTTCCTACCTTAATCACTTCAAACAGTCTCCTTATTTCCCACAATCCTCTCTTGATGAGATGCCCTTTTCCTCCTGTGCTATGTTGGTTGCTTGTCAGTGCATAATGATTGCTCTTTCTTGAGCTATAAATAAGAAGCATATTTGAGAAAGATGGCAGCCCAGAGTCAGGATGCTCCTAAGCATACCTCCTTTTCTAGGGAGTTCTAGAACTGATCCAGAACTCATCTTTGATGCAACCTTTACTATGCCTTGTTACACAAAGCTCCACTCATCAGAGAGAGAGAGAGAGAGAACGAGCAGGAGGAGGAACAAGAAAAAGAGTCATAGTTATGTGAAAGAGTCTGGACCGTTTTTAGAGGGTGGTCTAACTCTTGGAGGAGGAAGACAGAGGGAGATGAAAGGGTTAAAGAGAGATACAAGAGGATGGAGTCCAGGATATTTCCTAGAGACCAGGATGATGTTCCTACCCTGCTTACCTGTAACTGTCATGCCATTGGGCTTTTCCTGTTCTCTTCCAATGACCCCTCTGAGTCTTGGAAATCCTTTATCTATGCTGGATCTGATTTTGGGTTCATATCTTCTTGTTCACAGTCAGGCACAACTGTGGCATGTGTTTTCTCATTTGTCTCTCTGCCTTCCCAATGAGATGCTGTGTGTGTTCTACATATATATATATATATATATATATATATATATATATATATATATTTTAAAATGGTTTATTTAACTTTATGTGCATTGGTGTGAAGGTGTCAGATCCCCCAGAACTGGATTTTCAGACAGTTGTGAGCTGCCATGTGGGTGCTGGGAATTGAACCTGGGTCCTCTGGAGAAGCATTCAATGCTCTTAACCGCTGAGCCATCTCTCCAGCCCTCCTACTTATATTTTAACAAATGTGCACAATCTCAGTGATTTAAATGATAGACATTTGTTGTCTTACAGCCACAGACATCACAGTTCCTCACTGGGTCTCACCAGGATACAAGGGCACAGAGGGACTTTCTCCAAGGACTCAAGTCCCACAGGCAGCAGGATTCATCTTTCAGGGTCAAGCTGTTGTTATATCAGGTGGTCCCTTGTGAGTCTCACATTTCTGAGCTGAGGGCTCTACAACTGTTCTTTCTTTCAGCAGACATGTATCACTCTGAGAGTTCTGGGTGACACAGTTCATGCAGGCGTGTTACATTAAAAGCAGTTCTGGTGTGTTGTGTGTTCATATGCTTGAGGGCATCTGTATGTGTGTGCATGTATGTGGAGGGCAGGCATCAATCTAGGGTGTACAGTGTCATTCTTTAGGGGTATTTTTAGTTTTTATCTAAGTTTTTGCAGTGACCCAGAGCTCGCTAAGTAGACTGGGCGGGTTATCTGTGATGTCACCATCTCCCCAGTGCTGAGCTTAGAAATGTGTGCTGTGGGACAATGGTCTGTACCCTGTCACTTATATTTTAAATAAATGCTGATTGGCCAGTAGTCAGGCAGGAAGTATAGGCAGGACAACCAGGCAGGAAGTAGAGGCAGGGTGATGAGAACAGGGGAATTCTGGGAAGAGGAAAGCTCTTTTTTCAGTTGTGACCCAGCCACAGAGCAAGCAAGATGTGACTGCCTCGCCGAAAAAGGTGTCAAGCCACGTGGCTAACACAGACAAGAATAATGGGCTAATATAAGTTATAAGAGTTAATAAGAAGCCTGAGCTAATGGGCCAATCAGTTTATAACTAATGTAGACCTCTATGTGATTCTTTGGGACTTAACAGCTGCAGGACAGGATGGGACAGAAACCTCAGTCAACAAATGTGCCACCATGCTGGGCCTTTTCTTTCTTTAAAAAGTGGTTTCTGGGATCAAAAAGAGGTAGGTTCAAGTGCAAGGTAAACACACTACTGACAGAGCCATCTCTGCAACCTGAGTGCAGGTCTTTACTGCTTTGCTCTATATGAAACATCATTACAGTTCAGCTCTTCCTGTGGCTGTCCTGCTGAGGCCTTGAACCCTCATGGTCCCACTTCACACTCTGTAAAGTACTCCATAATCCAGAGAGAGCTGATTCTTCCACAAGTGCCAGGACCATTGTTTGGTCTTGTAGTCAACAGACATAGTCCCATCCCTGGCTCAGGACCTGTATTCTTTTATTGCATTGCATTTTATGGTTATATGGTCACATCTATGAGAGTCACGAGCTCGTTTCTTTAACTTTCAAACCAGAGATAATGCAACACACACTGAAGGGTGGAATCAATAAAGAAGAGGGAAGAAGAGCTTCCCCAGTGCTAGGGTCAAGCAGTTTTGAGTTTGGGATCACCCTACAACCGGAAGGCTTTCACAAATCCTGTCCTGGATGTGATAGCATCTGACCTTTCTCATCGTATGCCTGCATTTAAAAAAAAAAAAACAAACCTTTGTTCTATGTTATGAAGGAACCCTGCATTTGTTTCCATTTTGATGATATATATATTATATATCAAAGGTCCACTTATTTCTTATTTTATGTGTACGCGTATCACATTTATGCCCAGCGCCTGCAGAAGCCAGAGAGGGCATCAGATGGTTGTGAGCTGGCATGTGGGTGCTGGGAATCGAACCCTGGTTCTTTGCAACAGCAGAAGTGCTCTTAACAGCTGAGCCGTCTTTCTAGCCTCTCTGATGATATTTTAACCTTTATTATCCTGTGTATAATCTCCCCCCTTGAGCCCCACATATAAGATCTGATCAGGAAGAGGGGAGCATTGCTTAGATGGCTTGTTCTCCTTGGGCCATTTCTTAGGACAGGAGCTGCTAAGGCTTCTGGGATGAGATGTGACTTGAAGGAGGACATCATTTCTTCTTTCTGCCTGCACATTAGCCCCTTCCCCAGCCACCTCGTTCTTATCAACCCCTCTGAGCCTACACAGTCTGGTGCTACAGTGGCAGCATCACTCAGCTGCTCAGTACTCCAACTTCAAGGAAGCATGCTATCAGAATCATTGCAATAAAAATGATACTCCTCATAGCCATAGCATGCTCTCCCTCATTTGCAGTCTAGTGAGACCAAAGGACCTCACCTGTGGAGGAGATGACCATGGCCACTCACTTGAAAAGCTGCCATGCCCCTTTCCATCTAGGGTCATGCAGACCCACGTCCTAGGAGAGCCAGCAAAACCCCTGCGTGCTACTGCCGGTCACTCAACTTTTTCTACTATGGAGCTAAGCACATTCCTATCATCATTTGTGTGAATATTTATTAATCATGTCACAAACATAATATCTTAGCGCTTTTTTTCCCCCTGTAACAGAATGTCACAGACTGGGTCACTGGGACAAGTGGAAATGTATTGGCATTTACTCTTGGAGGCTCAGTCTTAAGGTGCGAACTTCTGGTGAGGGCCTTTGTGCTGGGTTGTTTCATGGTGAAACACAATAGCACTGAGCTCAGGAGAGAGGATGGACAACCCTGTAATAAACACAGTGCTGAAGGGGGAGCCCCCATGACCCAAATACTTCCTATGAGATTCCAGTTTAGGCTGGCTGCACAGCTCAGCGGTGGAGCCTAGCATACACAGACCTGGCTACACAGCTCAGTGGTAGAGCCTAGTACGCACAGACCTGGCTGCATAGCTCAGTGGTGGAGTCTAGTATGCACAGACCTTGGGTTCAATACCCAGCACTTTGAGCCTAAACCAAACCAGATGCCAACAAAGCCTCGCTTCCAACATTGCTTCACTGGGGACCATGCTTTCAATATCCAGAGCATAAACTCTGGGGACACGTCTCTGCATTTAGTATTGAAGTTTCCCAAGAAGAGCTTCGCAACCTTCTCTTGGAAGCTGGAGAGAACATTTGCTTAGGACATGACCAAAGCAATTGGTTCTAAATGCGGAAGAGAGGCAGATGCTATATCCTCCAGGCAGGCTGGACTTTGGTAGTGACTGGAAGTCCTTGTAGGAGTCTTTCATTAACGACCACTGTTGCTCATTCTTAGTTCTTTGTCTTCAACTGACATATAAACAAAAAAGAATACAAACAATCTGAAATTCATACGGATTTATTTAATAGATATGTAGTGAAATCGACACATTGCAGACTAGACCCATCTTCCCAACTTCCACTGAACATTTATATACACAGGTCAGGTATAAGAACACAAAAACAAAATAATCAATAAAAGCAGAAGCCATCCAGAACATGTTTTCCAGCAACTATATAAAATGGCTTATCTGTTCACACACTTTATTTTTTTTTTAAATCAGAGAAAAGTCAAAACTGAAAACACAGTGTTCAGAAATGAGTACGAATGGGGGGCAGCCATTCAGCATGGTCAGAGCTGAAATCAGGAAATCATCGAGAACCATAGATGACACTTTTACTTGGATTAAAATAAGTGATTAAAACATGTTAATTTCCATAAATTAGTAGAAGATGAAGATGTGTTCATGAATTGAAAAAGATGAAACCAGGGGAGATAACTCTAGAACCTGAGCCAGTGGTGCCCATAGGAGAACCCTTCCTCCCTCCCTCCCTCCCTCCCTCCCTCCCTCCCTCCCTCCCTCTTTCCCTCCCTCTTTCCCTC